>BQNB010039257.1:0-48190 GCA_026074375.1 Tanacetum coccineum | reverse complement strand
TAAAGTCCCTTAAATGAAGATTGCATTTATTCACCAAGTGCGCCGCACAAAGTTTTGTGTGCGCCGCACTTCCGTTCAAACATCTGAAAGCATTACAGTAAATGAAGTGCTAAGTGCATTAACACACCAAGTGCGCCGCACAATGTTTTATGTGCGCCGCACTTCAACCCTGATTTTAGCCTATAAACAGGGACGAAAATTACACCATTTCAAGCATCTCATATATCTTACACACTCACAACTCATAGAAGTCATTGAGAGGAGGAAGGAGTGAGGATCTTAGGATCTAATGATCCAAACACCCCTTTGATCCATGGCAAAACCACCATATCACCACCACTACCATAGCCCCGAAATACCACTAATCCACCACCATATCTAGACCACATTCCATCCATTTACAAAATCTAAACACTTCTCATTTTGATTCTTAGAGGATTCACATCAAATTCTCTTAATATCATCACCATAAACCTTGTTACCAAACACTCCATTTGGTGATATGCTGCGGATTTCCAGAAGTTACTTGGTATTTTCTGGGTTATCTTAGTAGCAATTGGTTGTTAGTTGATCATTGGAACACTGGGTTGTTGGATTAATGGTTGTTGTAGTTGAAATATTGGTATTGTTACTTTGTTCTCATATGTGAAACATGATATGATATGTGGATGATTTTGCTATGATTTATGAATATACATGTTTATGAATTCGATGTTATCTTACTTGGATCATTGTTTATCTCTTGATTTATCTTGCAATTGAAATATGCCGAAAGGATTAATTGCCTTGATATATTTTGAATCATGTTGGCCATATGAATCAATATCATGATTGTGAGAATGGTGTGTGTCACAACCCGAAATTTTCAGAATTTTAAATTACTATTTTACCCTTTGACTTTATGATTTTCACTTGACTTTTTGACTGTTGACCTTTTTCGGTCACATAAAAACAATTACCGCGTAGCCAGTAAATTTTTGAAACGTATTTAAATAATAAACCATAACTACTATTATTATTGCTCATTTGCAAATTTATTTTTCAAACTTATTGATTTGAAAACGATAAGATATATGTTATTCTTAAATTGACTTATAAAAACGACATAATTTCGTTTTCACATCTCGGAATCTAATGTAATTTGTATGTAAGTTGACATCGGACACAATTTCTAGTTTTGCCGGAGACATGAAAACAAGCAGAAAGTGACTAAAATAGCCTCGCACATATACTTTCGAAAACAACGCGTCATCGTCACAAGAAATTAAATTAAACTCTTATTTAATTCATCACTTTTTTTAAATAACATTATTTAATAAATTATGTAATGTTTTATTCAAAAGAGTTTATATAAAAACACAAAGGTTCAAATTAAAGGTTTATTTTTACGGACAAAGGTTACCCGTGTTACCCAAAATAAATAATAAACATTAAATAAATTTTATCAAAACATTTATAAAATATAATCAAGTAAATACTCGTTTTTATCAGAAAAATGATTTGGAAAACAATGGCGCAAGTTTCGTATTTTGAAACATCCGTTAAGTCGCCCAAACGAGTCTCGAACCGCTTTTTATCAAAAGTATAATAAATAGTTACACTTGTAAAACCTCAACTATTTGACTTTCTCAATTCATTTTTAAATAGTTTTTATTTAAATTAAAATTATTAACTTTTTAATCATTTTTTACAAAATCAACACATACACTTCATATATTTCCCTCTCTCCCACTCCAAATTTCGGCCACCCTTCGCGGTGACCGCCGCACCTCACCTCCGACCACCTGCACCCTCACGCTACTAACAAACACCACACCACCATTTTTAACATCACCCTCGCATCACCTTCATCACTAACATCGCAACCATCACCATATCTACACCATCTACATCACAATCATCATCATCATACCACCATCACCTCGTCACTGCCATCCACGACAGCCACCACACCAACCGCCGCACCTCCCCGACTGCCTTACCTCTACCTCCTCCTCACTACGACCCATCGAAAAGGGTGCGTGTGGCTTAACTAGAACGCAACAAGGGTGCATTTGGTTTTCCTAGCCGCGACACAGCATCCGCCATACCACCACCACCTTCACTACATACTTTTGAGTTTTGGTTGGTTTATGCACCTAGGGTGCATTTGGTTTTGGTTCTAACACCATTAGGGTGCGTTTGTTTTCTTTTAAAAACGGCAAAGGGTATGTTTGGTTTTTAAATAAAAGCACCACTAGTTGCGTTTGGTTTGAATAAGCACTTAGGGTGCGTTTGGGGTTTGCGTTTAACAGCACCAAGGGGTGTTTGTTTCGCTGGACAGTAGCCCCAAACAGGGGTGTTTGGTTATGTGAATAACAACAATAAGAGTGCATTTGGCTTTTAAAACCACCCACATAGGGTGCGTTTGTGTGGCAGCCGCACCAAAGGAGTGCATTTGGCTTACTAAAAAGAGTGCGTTTGGTTTTATAAACAAGTCACAAGGGTGCGTTTGGCTGTGTAAAACAGCCACAATGGTGCATTTGGTTCGGTGGACAGCAGCCCCAAAAGGGTGTTTGTTTGCTGGGATTTAATAACCCGAAAGGGGTGTTTGTTTCTGCGTTCTACTGCCAAACCGGGGGGTTTGGTTTGCTGATTTACAGCCCACAAGGGGGCGTTTGGGTTGTTGTTTAACAACCTTTAGGGCCGTTTGGATTTGTGATAAACTGCCCCTAAAGGGGTGTTTGGTTTAAATTATTTTGGTAATTGATTTGTCTCGTCTAGTTATAAATTTAAAACACGTGGATATAAATTGCAACATATATTGGTTAAATGGGAAAAACGATGGTTTTGGTAAAAAAATGGAAAACGTCATATGAACGAATAGGTCATGCCGAATTTTATAAAAATTTCTATACTTATTATTTTTCGTTAAAACTTTTATCATCCTTGAAACCCGATAAATGAACGAAGATATAAAGTTTTATGAATTTATTAAATTGTAATTTTTCAATAACTCGGTAAATAAACGAAAACTATACTTTTACAAATGAGACAATTAGTTTAACTAAAACCCGTCGAGAAAACGAAATACTAAATTATAAAATGTTATTTTTTTTAATTCTCGACTAATAAACAAAATTATAACTTTTGTAAAACTCTAAAAAACGTCATTTAGTAAATTCGTAACTTTAAAACATGTGTTTACTTTTATGCAAGAACTCTTTATAAATTTAATTAGTGACTTTTGAAAACGTGTCGAATTATATTGTTACAATTATTTTTCTTATGTTTCTTATCTAATACTTGTAAAGTATTATATATCGCGACTTATTCTTTTGGTTGTTTGTCTTTATTATATAATTCACCGTATGAATTATATAATTGTTTCTTTTTATGTAATATATACGGAGTATATTACATACCTTGCGTTTACTTTTCGATTTATTTATTTAACCAACCACCAAACCCATCCAACCTGAAACCCAAATCCCTTATCAACGAGTCGCGTTGATGTACTCATCCATCGATAAACCCCAAATTCATCATCCTAAGCTAATAGGATGTAACCGTTAAGTTAAGCTGCAACTTCTTAGTCAAGCTGTTCCGTTCTCCGTTTGTGATGTGCTTATTATTTGCATTTCTGCTAGTTGGTCTGCAACATCAAGGTGAGTTCATAGCCCTACATTCTACTTGTTTTGAATAAATGTTTTATTATCTTTTGGGGTGAGAAACATGCTCGTTTACAAACTCGTTTACGTTACCAAATTTCAAACTCGTTTACACACTAATTACAAACCTGGTTACTTGATTGATATCACACTCTTTCTACTTATGGAATTAAGTACTTGAAGTTGTTTATGAATAAAATTGTTATTTCTTCATTGGACACAAGTGTTTTCAGTTAGCATCTCCTAGTTACGTGTTGCCAAAGTTGCTTACAAACCTACTACTGCCCAACTTATCATGAACTGTTAGTTTCTCGACCGGAGGACCGGTTGAGGGAGCGTGAGTGAATAGATAGATCTATTGGGACTAATTATCCCTATCCGCTTTGCTTCCACTTAACGAAGAACAAACGGATATATGTCATGTCGAATGTGCACTATGGTGGTCTTTGGTTTGGGACACCGGTTAAGGGCAGGAATACTATACGACAGGATGTAACATGCCCTGTTGATTAATTAGCTTCAGTGTCATGAGCTTAGTGTAACAGTATACACTTTTCATGCGATATTGTATCCGTTATAATAGTCGCATGTGCTTTGTATCTGAAGTTATATCTCCTATAACTGTCACGTGCGTACTATAAACTTGTGGTCCACACTACTTTGGTTGAACGTTTCTGATTATTAAATGTTTTTCGTAATACATTGAGTGAAGCTGTATTCACTAAACGTTTTGGTCCTCATAAATGTTTTACTTAAACCTATGAATTCACTCAACTTTATGTTGACCGTTTTAGCATGTTTTTCTCAGGTGCTTAGCTTTGGACTTCTTGATGTGCTATGTGGAGTCTACGTGCAATATGATACTCTTTCAAGACTTATCAAAATATCATACTCGTTGTCTTTTGAAAACCAAATTATGCTTCCGCTACATTTTACTTACGCTTCTGCAAATGTTTAATTTCCTTTAAATATTGTAAAACTTACTTATTTTTAAACAATGCAACGAGTTATGATTTTCAAAACGTCCATTAGTGGTCGTTCTCTTGTGCCTTGTGTTCGGATTATGATGACGTCACGCCCTCGGACACGTATTCCGTCCAGGCCCCGTCTGGGGGTGTGACAGTGTGGTAAATTGATAAACAACCTAAGTAGAATAATGTTTAAGACCATTCCTTATGTTGACCGACCGGGTTAGGAGGAATTCATATGTATGCATATTTGATATAAACCATTTTTAATGCGCTCGTGATAATGTAGTATATAGGCCGAAAGGATTCTATGTTATCATTGGTAGATCTGCTTGTTATTATGATTACCCGTCATATATGACTTGTATGCTTTGTTTATATAAAGTCTTGCTCTATCTCTATATATTATGCTGTGTGGATCATGCCTTGTTTCTTGCTTACTTTATACACACGTTTAGCTATTTGATCCGTGACAATCATTTTGCTTTGTTACTTGATAAACAATCTGTGAATTGCTATAAATGTCGTGGAACGACCTGGACTTACCTAAGCTATACTATACACGAACGGGTATACTTCTCGAGTGTTGTGTTTTTAGTAAAAATCAGTATTTCTAGTATTATAAATTTAAAGCTTATAAAACACACATCAATTAGAGTAGAGTATAAGTAAGAATCTAGGACATCGAATTCTAAAACCATCAAATTATCTTTCCGCGTATAGGAAATGCCTCTGAGAATGACGACTCGTAGCGCTAGCCGAGGTGGTGCCCGAGGTGATGCAACACCAAGGGGAGGAATGACGGATGCACGAAGAGGTAGGGGAGGTGGTTGAGGAAATGTTGACGAAGACAACATCGGTAATAACAATGGCATAGGTAACGCTGGTGGAAATCCTGACATCGTCGCGATGATCACTCGGCAGCTTCAATACTTGCTCCTTACCATCGTCACGCAAATCAACAACCAAGGAAATGACAACGACGGGAATAGAGAGAATAACGTCAACGAGAACAACAATGTTAAAGGACATGAACGTGGCAACCCTAGGGATGGCGACAACAACAACAATGGAAACGGATGCTCGTATAAGGAATTTCTGGCATGTCAACCAAAGGAGTTCGATGGCAAGGGTGGAGAGATATCATATACTCGATGGGTGGAAAAGATGGAATCGGTGATCGACATGAGCAACTGTACAATCAACCAAAGGGTAAAGTACGTTGCAGGATCGTTAACTGGGAAGGCTTTAACTTGGTGGAACATGCAAATTCAGGCTAGGGGAAGGATAGCCATTGTGGGCATGGCATGGGATGACTTCAAACACTGCTAAGGGATGAGTATTGTCCCCACAATGAGATGCATAGGCTGTAGAATAAGTTCTGGAACCACACTATGGTGGGGGCTGGTCATACAGCCTACACATATCAATTCCATGAGCTCGCCAAGCTAGTTCCTCACCTGGTTACCCCTGAATATAAGAGGATCGATAGGTATATCTATGGTCTAGTTCCTAAAATTCGTGGGATGGTGCGAGCAACTGAACCGACTACTATTCAGAGCGCAATATTAAAGGCCGAAAGATTAACTAATGATGCTGTGAGAAATGGATTGTTGAAGAGGAGAAGTGAGAAAAGGAAGGAGAGTGGGGAAACTAGCAAGCAAGATGATGCTAGGAGTAACAACAAGAGAGCTAGGACCGGAAAGGGATTCGTAGAAACAGACTCTGGCAAGAAAGAGTACAAGGATCTTCACCCTAAGTGTACTAAGTGTGGTTGTCGTACATGCTTTAACTGCAATCAACTGGGACATATTGCAAAGGACTGTCAAACTATAGCCAAGCGGGTGATGTCGGCTAATGCCATTAACTCAACAAATAACCCAAGAGTGTATTATGAGTGTGGAAGCCCGGATCATTTCCGTAATGCATGTCCCAAACTAAACAGAACATTAAGAGAAGTGCAGAACAACCCCAAATCAGGCATTGGCAATTGGTGGGAACAACTTTACCGTGGAAACAATGGCAACCAGGCCCGGCGTCGTGTATTCGCATTGGGTGCTAATGAATCCCTATAGGACCCGAACATCGTGACGGGTATGTTTCCCTCTAAACGATCAGTATGTTACCATATTATTCGACTCTGGTGTGGATGATAGCTTTGTTTCCACTAAATTCATGCCCCTGATTGATGCGCAACCTAGTGACCTAAACTTTAGTTACGTAATTAAAATGGAAAACGGTGAGAATAAGGAAACAAGTAAGATTATTCTTGAGTGTACCTTAGTGTTAGAAGATGTTCCCTTTAGCATCGACTTGCTACCTTTTGAGTTGGGAAGTTTTGACGTGATAGTGGGTATGGATTGATTATCGAAACTTAGAGTAGAAATAGTTTACCGCGAAAGGATAATTCATATTCCTTTACCAAATGGTGACATACTTAAAGTCCAAGGTGAACGGTCGGAAGAAAAGCTAAAACACCTCGCAAGTTTGAAGACCGGTGAGAAGAAACCCGAAGACATTCCTATTAAAAAGGATTTTCCCAAAATTTTCCCGACGTCTTAACAGGATTACCTCCCATTCGACCAGTTGAATTCCAAATAGACCTCGTTCCTGAAGCAACCCCTATAGCAAAAGCTCTGTATCGTTTAGCACCTTTCGAAATGCAAGAGTTGTCCGAGCAACTCCAAGAACTCCAAGATAAGGGATTCATTCACCCGAGTCATTCACCCTAGGGAGCACCCATTCCATTCGTTAAGAAGAAGGATGGTTCCCTTCGCATGTGCATCGACTACCGCGAACTGAACAAACTAACAGTTAAAAACTGTTACCCTCTTCGAAGGATTAATGACTTGTTTGATCAACTCCAAGGTTCGCGGTACTTCTCAAAAAATGATTTTCGATCAGGATACCATCAGCTCAAGGTTCACGAAGAAGACGTACCAAAACGGCCTTTAGAACTCGCTATGGTTCCTTTAAATTTCTAGTGATGCCTTTCGGGCTCACAAATGGACCTGCTGTCTTCATGGACCTGATGAACAGCGTATGTAAGCCGTACATGGATAAGTTCATCATAGTGTTTATTGACGATATCCTAATCTACTCCAAAACCAAGGAAGAACATAAAGTCTATCAGAAACTAATCCTAGAACTACTTCAGGAAGAGAAATTATACGCCAAGTTCTCGAAGTGTGAATTCTAGTTTAAAGAAGTGCAATTCCTTGGACATGTAGTCAACAAAGAAGGTATTTGTGTAGATCCCAGCAAGATAGAAGCAGTGAAGAATTAGAAAGTTCCTAACACTCCGTCAAAGATCCATCAATTCTTAGGTTAGTAGGTTACTACCGACGTTTCATAGAAAACTTCTCTAGGAGAGCCGAACCACTCACCTTGTTGACGTAAAAGGACAAGAAGTTTGATTGGGGAGAAGAACAAAAGAAAGCCTTTCAGACCCTGAAGGATGCCTTGTGTAGTGCTTCGATTTTGACACTCCTTGATGGACCAGATGACTTCGGTGTATTATGACGCGTCAAGATAAGGCCTTGGATGTATGATAATGCAAAGGAGTAAGGGGATTGCATATGGACCCCGATAACTCAATGTGCACGAGTAGAATTATACCACGCACGAACTAGAGCTCGGTGTTGTGGTATTCGCCCTCAAATGTTGGAGACATTACTTGTACGGGACGAAGAGTGTTATCTATGCAGACCATAAGAGTCTTCAACACATTTAGACCAGAAGGAATTAAACAAGAGGCAAAGACGGTGGATTAAGTGTTCATCGACTATGACTATGAAATTTGCTACCATCCTGGTAAGGAGAATGTAGTAGCAGATGCGTTGAGTAGAAAGGAAAGAGTTAAGCCAATACGTGTACGAGCAATGAACATGACGATTTTTCGGCGCACTTAGATGGCTAGATACCTCAAAAGCCCCAAAAGGAGCATTCAAGGAAGGCTATATGCAAGGAAAAAGCTTTGCGTGGATTTGGGACATACAAATGGTAGCATAAGGAAAATGATGAGATGTACTTCGTAGGTCAAATTTGGATTCTACTAGTGGGCAACGTAAGGACCCTAATGATGAATGAAGCACACAAGTCAAGGTACTTGATTCATTCCAGAGCAGATAAGATGTACCATGACCTTAGAGATGTGTATTGGTGGCATAGGATGAAGAAGGACATTGCTATCTACGTTAGCAAGTTTCTAACCTGCTCGAAGATTAAGGCCGAACATTAGAGACCATATGGCTTACTACAACAATCGGAAATCCTCAAGTAGAAATAGGAGGGGATATCTATGGACTTTATCACGAAGTGTTCAGGACTAGGTAGCGGTCACAACTAATCTAGGTGATTTGATGGCCTAGATTGACTAAAGTCGACCCTTTTTGTTATCAATTCAAAGAGGGATACCCCAAAACCGAGAATAGGCATAAGATCTACATCAATGAGATAGTGGCACGACATGGTGTGCCCATATCTATAATATCAATCCGAGATGGTAGATTCACCTCGAGATTTTGACAGATGTTGCAAAAGAAACTTGGAACGCGTTTGGACATGAGCACAGCTTACCATCCATAGACTGATGGTTAGAGTGAGCGTACTATCCAAACTTTAGAGGATATGCTTATAGCGTATGTCATAGATTTTGGTGGAAGCTAGGATACTCACCTACCATTGGCTGAGTTCTCCTATAACAATAGTTATCATACTAGCGTAAAGTGTGCCCCGTTTGAAGCATTGTACGGGAGGAAGTGTCGTTCACCTGTTGTCTGGGCTAAAGTTGGTGAGAGTCAAATGATTGAACCTCAGATTATGCAAGAGACTACCGACAAAATCTTTAAAATCTAGGATAGACTTAAGGCTGCTCGCGATCGTCAAAAGAGCTATGCCGATAACATATCGAAAACCCTTGGAATTTTGTGTAGGTGACCGCGTATTGCTTAAGGTATCCCCTTGGAAGGGTGTTGTTCATTTTGGGAAGAAGGGTAAGTTAGCACCAAGATTCGTAGGACCATTCAAAATTATTTAACGTGTCGTCCTAGTGGCCTATCGTCTGAAGTTACCTCAAGAGTTAAATGGTGTTCACGATACGTTCCACGTATCCAATCTCAAGAAGTGTCTAGCAAATGAAACTCTACATGTGCTATTTGAGGAGATCCAAATAGATGCTAAGCTACACTTTGTAGAGGAACCCGTAGAGATAATGGACAGGGAGGTCAAGAAGTTGAAGCGCAGTAGGATTTCGATCGTCAAGGTTCGATGGAACTTAAAGCGAGGACCTGAGTTTACATGGGAACGAGAGGATTATATGAAACTTAAGTATCCGTATCTTTTCAAAGATGAACCTGTCTCTAAGTAGAACTAGTTGAATTTTGAGAAGAAATTCCTTTAAATTGGGGAGACTGTAGCAACCGTCATGTTTAGACTTGTTTTATTTAGTTATTGCGTAATTATTATATTGTGAATGTTTGTCTTTTACGTGAAATCGTCGACTTTATCCGCGTTTAGCGAAAAGATCGACTGAACGTTCCGACGTTAAGTAAACATGGTTACTTGTGTCTAACACGAAACGACCTTGCGAATATATTTTTATTTCGTTGCGCATTTAAATTTTGTCGGATACGTGAAAATTATTTACTTACTAGACTACTTGTATGAAAGAGTTAACCATAAAATATCTAGAAATTACCATGGATGCTTAGGATTCAAAAATGATGAAAAACAAATTTGGTCCCCCTCTCCTTTGGTCTTGCTCGTCCGTCAACACCCCACCCCAACACCTATCCACTTTTTTTTGCTAACCTTGTCTCCTATAGTACCTAGTTATGGTGTACCCCATCTCATGGCTCGGACTCTACCCTTCGATGCTACACAACTCAGATATCTCAAAAGTATATTGGCGTAAAGCCCATCAAAGGCTACCATAAGGGAATCGCCAACATACAACAAAGACTATTCTCATCGGAGCCTCTAAGCTTCTAACAGAGCCCAAAGACTTTGAGGAGACAAGTGTGGCTCCGAGACATAAGATAAGGCATAATATCTTGTGGACCCAACAAGGACAAACAGTTTTCCTTTATTCTTGCTCGTGCATAACCGTCGCACATGGGCATGATCTCGGAGCCTAGTCAGACAACCTCTCATTGGCTCACGAGATCATGCTCCACTACAGCCAACTAGAATCAGACATGTAGAGAAGACTAGGCCATTCCTAGGGTTTACCTATAAATAACTCCTCATTTACCCAAATAAGGTATGTCATAACTCACACACTACTCTCTCTCTCTCTCTCTAAAACACATACCAATTCCATGATTACTAATTCTCACGTCAGAGCTGGTTCGTAGGGTCTACCCCTACGGTCCGTGCTAACCCAAGTGATTTCTTTCTATCTTATTGCAGATCCATACCTACTCATAGAAGTATCCAAGATTATAATCTACTCTATAGGCTCTGATCAAGAAGGTACAATCTATTGTACGATCAGTGGCACACATAGTGGGACCTGCCGAATATTAATTCGTATGGCCTTCCTTTTTACCCTACCAATATCTGATACTTCCATACATCCAAAATCATGGTAATGGAAATTGACACGACACCACCAACACTTGTAACACCAAACGTTAGGCCTACCAATAAGGGGGAGAGTGGCGTCGAGGAAAGGCCTTCACCTATCACACCTTCAAACATAGCTTCAAACATCACTTTAAATAACCATGCACCTTCCGTAACGCCTATGCACACAAAGATGCAGACTGTTGACGAAGCATTCGTTACGACAAACTACTCACAATTAGAACCCCTTATGAGGAGGAGAATTAGGGCATTAAGATTGCAAGATGTGGCGACACTGCTGAACTATTCGAACAAAGACGTGGATGAAGAAAGAGAGATGGAGGCACCACCAGAGATTCGGTCGCAACCCTCCAGCACGGCGAGGGATCCCATCACGAACATACCTCCGCTGCTAGCTTCCCATCTGAGGGAAACATAAAGAAAGAGGAGGACACTGTCACCAAGAGGAGTCACTGGCATTAACGGAGATCCTCCAAGTAATGCCTACCCTCCGAACAACTTTTATCCCTCCAGCAATGTTTACCCTCCGAACAACGTCTATCCTCTGAATAATGTTTATCCTCCGAATAAAATATATCATGCGAATAACATCTACCCTCCAAATCATGTCTACCCCTAAAATAACTTCTAGCTTCCAAATAATACCTATGTTCCGAATAACGTCTACCCATCAAGTAACGTTTATCCTCTAAACAACATTTACCCTCCAAATAATGTTTACCCCCTGAATGCACTTACCTTCCGAATAATATGTATCCACCTAACAACATTCACCCTTCCAACAACGGGAGTAATCCTAACCGCTCTTATCCCTAATACCAAGAGCACACTGCGTACAACCACTATCCACCTAATCAAATATACCCCCGGGAGTAATGTACTACACTGGATGCCCTGAAGGTGGATACAGAAACGATGAAGGAAGCCCTTCCCCGCTAGTAAGGTGGATTGAAGAATTTCAACTTCCGAACGGCCTTAGAATCCCCCCGCACGTGGGATATTACGATGGGAAGGGTGATCCGGATGATTTCATAAACGCCTTTAAAGGGGCAACCAAGATGGAAAAATGGGTGATGCTAGTATCATGCCACATGTTCGTCTACATACTAAAGGACGTAGCATGGGTTTGGTGGAACAGCCTCCCAAAAGGAGTGGTTTCGAATTACGAGGATTTGAAGAGGAGGTTCCAAACTTATTTTAATCAACAGAAAAAGCAAACAAAATCACATTTAGCTGTTAATGGGATCAAAAGAAAGGAGGGGGAAAGTGTCTGACTTTTCATCACCCAGTACACAGATGAAACCGCCCAAATCTTGAAACTCAACAAAAATCAAAGGATAGCAGGGTTTGTGCACGGGGTAAAAATAAAATATTTGGTCAAATTTACATCCACGGAGCTTCCAAAAATCTATGACAGACTCATGGATAAAGTATACTCCTGGCTACTAGCAGAAGAGACAGCCTTCGAAGGGTGACCCGTTACCTTTATGGATAATGAAATGGGGGAAACCCATAAAAAAAAGAGGCCCTAGGAAGGGTCAGGGAGAAAGAATAGAGAAAGGCGAGACAGATATAGCCCCTATAAGGAACCCAACCCAGGTTTACTACAAGACCTCTCCAAAACCCCTAGGGAAATCCTAGCCTCCGAAAAAGTAGTAAAAACCTTCATAAAACCACCCAAGATGGTGTCCAAAACCAGAGACACGTCTAAATATTGTGAATTTCACCAAGACTACGGTTATGCCACTAACGCCTGCAGAGAACTGAAAAGCCAGATAGAGGTGGCCATAAAATCAATGAAGTTGTCCCATTTGATAAAAGGAACCAGGAAAGGGAAAGCTAAGCAAACAGATACTCAACTCGAAGAGTAGATAGCTCCGACTGTAAAAGCAGAACCAGCCACAGAAGGAAAGGAAGAGCTTATCCTCATGATAAGGGTGGTCAATAATCCTTTAAAATGGAAGGAGCCTCCAAAAATCATAAGTATTGAAGAGATGATATTCCCACCCATTCGCGATAGGGCCCCCTTCGTAGATCCCATCCTTATAAGTGTACAAGTTCATGGAAGACATGTATGGAAGGTCCTACTGGATATTCTATGGATGGCGTTTCTCATTCTAGTGTCCCAATTGTTGATATAATAAAGTAAAGTCAAACAGGAAGTTCGAGAAAGAAAAAGGCAAATTCCACAAAATATTAGGTATAGATTATAGTGGATAAAATAAAAATGGTGAAAAACGGGACATGTCGAAGCTTTTGATTCTTTAGTTTCCCTAGACGAAAACACATATAGCTACTTCTATTTTATTGGTTCTTGCATCAATCGTAGATTTGAACTCATTTCGCAATTCCGTTTTCATGTTCGTCATTTGAGTTCATGGTATGTGCTTAATTACACATACCTTTCTCCATTAAAAACGGACTTAAATGACCAAAAACAGACAAAAAATGCCAAATATATGTTTGTTTTGCATTTGTGTTGTGCAGGAACCGGATATTCACTAAAAGACAAAAATCGAAGCCAAACCAGACAAAACTGAGCACGGATTTGGAAAGAGCGCGAAAAATTGAGACCAAGGGTACAAAAGGATTGGAAACGGAGCTCAAACGGAAATTACCGGATCGACTCGACAACGTTTGTGTATTTTATGAAGTCAAAACGAAGTCAAAGTCAACCCTGGGATACGTCATCGGACTGAGCATCAAAAACCGAGCCCGAAAACCTAAACCGCAAAAAGTAGGCCCACCCGTACCCACCTAGTGGGCCCGGATCAGCCCACTTTGTTTAAACTAAACCGTAAGCCCAACCATCCAAATGAGCCCAAATACCCTTTTGTTTAATAAACATACAGTCCCATTAGGGACTAACCTTGCAATACAATGCATAACTCTTGAGGACCATTTTTGCCCAACTCCAAAACCTTTATCACCACAAGGACGTTTGCTGCAATAGACAAGAAAAGGTTTAGGGACCTTTATTGCCACTCTCCCAAACTTCAAAACAATACCCAGCACTGTTTATCTTCCATCTTTTCCCGCCAATACCCAATCCCAAAACCCATTCACGGGTTTCTCTCTTTTTCACCCTTTTACCCTGCAACAATATCACCAATGGATAAAACCTTTTACTCCCCATCACAAGATACCATGCCAAGTTGGCAATCCCACACTCTTCAAATCAATCCAACGATGGGTATGAGTTCAAGAAAGCACAAGGGACTTCAATGGCCAAGATTGAAGCTGTGAACCTCTCACAACACAAACACAAGAAGCACAACAAGAAGACCCGGGACATCTATAAAAGAGAAAGAAAGATGAACAGTAGAGAGTTAGCTAGTTTAAGTTTCAGTTTGCATTTTTCTTATTTTTAAGCAATTTTCTTTTAAGCTTTTCGAATTTGTTTTCATTTACTTGTACAATTGTCATTTCAGCTTGTACTTTTTACATTTGATCAATAAAAGCCTAATATCAGTTTCTTTGTTCTTTGATTTCAAATTTTAAGCAATTTTTACTTAATAAGCTCTCATAAGCTCTTTTGAGCTTAAACTGTTTTTAAGCTCAATTTCAGTCAAATTCTAGTTTAAATTGTCTCTTTTACTCTTTTAGTTCATTCATAAGCCAGTCATTATCCTTTGAAGTAGTTTGATTCATTTTGGAAGCAACAAGGAGTAATAAGCTAATATTAGCTTATTGAGCTTAAAGCTCAAGGTATAGAGGCAAGGTGCCAATTAGGTATATGCTTTTAAGTCACTCAATCAGATAGAGTGACTTGTGACTGAGACTACAAAAAATCAAGGTTTTCATTGCTTTTAATTACATTTCAGCTTAATTTTAGCTTAAGTCAATTGCTAATTTCTATTCATTTTTGTTCAATTCTCTTCAAACATGTTTGTTTAGGCTTATTCTCTAGCTGTTTTAAGTTTTCATTAGTTAAAAGTTGAGTAATCTCAAGTTTTCCTTTAAATTCTGTCATTTAGTATTAAGGAGCTAGCTGAGTAAGTAGCTTAAATTTCCTAATAAGCTGTAGGTTTTAGTTTTAAAATAGCTTAAGTAGGTGAATTCTAGTGAGAGTAGATATAAGGTTTTGTAAGTTTTAGCTTTAAATTAGAATTTAGATAGAAAATGGTTTGGACAGTTTATATTAAGGAGTGTTTGGGTAAAGGTGAATTTGACATTTAGAGTTAACATGTTCTTGTCAAAGTATTTTACTTAGTTGAGTTAGATCATATTATCAAATTTTAAAAAGAATTTAGAAGTTAGTTAGTTGAATTACAAAGTTTTGAGCCATAAGTTTGTGCTAGCACCAAGGTCCCAATAGTTTTTAGAGTGCAAAGTAATTGAGATTTAGTTAAAATAAAGAATTTGATTTAAATACTTAGTTTATGCAGGTTTAGTGTCATTTAGATAGAGAGTTCATTAGCTTTCACTTTAGAAATTTAGCCTGCAAGTAAGCACTTAGCCAAGTACATCAGCATTTACATCAGCAACAATAGATAATGTTGCTGTTGTTTATCATCTTTTAAGCTACTTTTTAGATTTCATAGTTAAGAGTTAGAATCTAGTTGTAAGCATCTAAATAGAACTCCATTAGCTCTTTAAAACTCAACTTTTAAGTTTCATCTATAAGCTTTAGATTAGCTTAAAATCTCTTGCAAAAAGCAGTAGAAGCAGCAATTTAGAATTCTTGATCATTACCTTTAGATTCTTCATTTCTAGTTGTTAATTCAAATGTCTTTTATCTAGGTTAGTTCTACATCATTAGCATAGCTTATATTCAAAATTTCAGCTTCTAAGGATTAGAAATAAGCTTTTTAGCTTATTAGAAAAAGCTTAAAAACAGTTATAAGCTGAAACTTGCACTTTTTAATATCATTTTTCTTGTTATTTTTGTTAAAACTTAGCTTATTACATTTTAGATATCTTTAGTACACATCTTGAGCTCCATTTATCTTCTTTTGGTTTTCATTTTCATCTAGAAATAAGCTAGTAATAAGCCAAAGTCTAAAAAGTTAGGAAAAGCCCTTGTTTCTGTAACAGTTTTAAAAAGCTCAAGTTTCTAGCTTATCTAGTTGATAAAAGTAGCAAGTGCCTTTGTTAAAGTTGTTTAGAATAAGCTCTTTTTCAACTTTGTAGTTTTAAGTTTTTTCTAATTCTCACTTTTTCAATAAGCCAAAAATAAGCCATAGCGTAGGGTTTAAATTGTACTTTCTTGATAGTTAAAGGGTACACGTTTGCACTAGAGTGTAAATTTCCACAAGTTTTCCCGCCTACCCTTTGTTTTCGTTTATTACACTTTCTACCCTGTCTTTTGGTAAAAATAAAATAGTTTCAATATTTTTAATTTTGTTTTAATAAAATTAGGTTTAGGTTTTTAATTGACAAAATTAGGGTTCAATTAGTTTATAAAAATTGGGCATTTTTGTTTCATTAAATTTCTGCACCTTTTTAGTTGTTAAAAACCATTTTTCTTTATTTTTCCAGTTTAATTTGTATTTTCTAGGAATTAAAATAGATTCTAAGAAATTTCTTTTTCTTAGAAAAATCATAGAAAATAGAAAAACAGTTGAAATTTTTTGATTCTTTTTGTGAAAATTTTCTTTTTAAATCTAGTATTTTTAAAAAATAAAAGTAAAATTTTAGTGATAATTTTTAGAAAAAGTTTATTTTTTTTAGTAATATCATTTTTCTTTTAAAAATTCATAAAAAATATTCAAAAATAGCAAAAAATTCTAATTCATTTTCCTAAAATTTTCTTTTTTTAATTGAGAAAAGAAATTTTTAGGTATAAAATTTGTTAAAAGTAGTGCCATAGATATTAATTCAATTTTAAGCTCACTTTTTTAATTTTTCGTGTATTAAAATTTCTTCAAGAAATTGTTTTTAGTTTGTGCTATTAAATTAGAAGTGTAATTCAATATGTAAAAAATACCTTTATGCAATTCGAGACTGTATCAATACGTCCCAGCACAGCCTATTCGTTGGGGATAAACGACCCGTAACAAACTCTATACTACTTCTCTCGGATTATTGGATTTTGTCTCCTAGACTACCATACTATATATATTTTATATTTTATTATATATTATATATATTTTAAGGTGTGGTTTGGACGGATCAATTTTTGGCGCCGTTGCCGGAGAGGCTGTGAAAACGTTTATCGTTACGTTTGACAATTTGTGTTTGAATCTGTGAATATTTTCTTTTATAAACATATAAAAATACAAAAATATTTTTCATTTCTTTTATTAGTATATTATCATATAAAAGCAAAAGAAAAACCAAGAAAAAACACATTGACCAAAAAAAGAAATAAAATCAACAAATTGGTAAAAATACCAAAATATAAAATTCCCAACAGAGGTAATATCATAAAACCTTCCGTGAACTGGTGGTTCCCAACTCGAACAAAAGATTCAAAACATCCGTATATGTGTCGCCACTTGAGAAATACGGCTCACCTTAAAATGATAAACCAACTATAAGAGGGGTATAGGAGGGATGTTCAGAGGAACTAACACCCGAAAGGAGAAAGGTTTTTAATTAGCTTCGCGCTTTCCCGCACCTCACGCTCCTTTTGCGTTGTCTTTTAAAGAGCTAAACCGTGAAACGATTTGACTATATGGTTTAAGGTTGTCCTAACTCATTTTGTCCGTTAAAATAAATTGTGAAAATTAATTGAAAAACCAAAATAATCATCTTTGAATCTTCGTATCAGTAATTCCTTTTCTTATCCATCTTAATGTTTAAATTCTTATGACGTCATTCAATTATCGTCTAAACCGATTTTACGCCGATAAAGAATGCTCGACTTTGGAGTTTTGGTACACAGCAGACCATTTTGGTGTTCAAAAAAGGGTCTTGAAGACAAGATTCCTTATTCCAAAAACCCCCTCTAAATTGTGCAATGTGTGCAAGGTGTGGAACCCGTTGATGGTCCGTATGTCAAGAATGTGCTCTTTTAACGAAATAAATTTAAGGAAGATTTGTTTACATATTGGTGTGTGAAAAATGAATTTCGAAGACTTCAAGATATCTTCTGAGTCATTCACATGAACAATACCAACGTTGTTAATGCTCCTCAAGAGACAATCGTTGGCAATACAGGACCCTTGAAAATTCTCACCAAGTCCCTCTCCACACATTGACCTCTGATTGTCACGTAGTGCGGTGATTCGTTTAGATGGAATCTTTTGTCGACAATGCACTTGTAAGTCTTGTGGGAAAGGTGCTCATTACGGTTATAATTGCCCTCCGAGAGTTCCGATTATCACTAATCCGGAACCATGCAACACTCAAACCATTAGTGAGCCCCTACAAAACTTGCAAAGTTTACAACAACAATGTCTTCTTGGTACATGCCAAAAATGTGGTTGTAATGAATACAATGGAGTTTGTTTTTTATTGTAAATGCATGAAAATGTACACCAATCCAATGTTTCAACTCCGTACTCTTCTAACGATTCATCTCCAAGTGGTTGCAAACCATCCTCGCACAATCCCAATACGATGCCATAACTCTTGTGAGTTAGTGTGAAGATTCTCATTACGGTTAGATTGACCCACTTCAAGTCCCGGTTTTCTACAATCATGACCCATGTTTCAACAAACTTTGATTATTTCCACAAACTTCGACTAAGTTTTCCACAACAATATCCATGTTGTGAAAATTGCGGGGGACCTTCAAGAAACTTACCAATAGTCAAACCAATGAATGAAGACTATTATCATGAGCAAAATTCTTGCTATGATTATAATTCTTTTGGTTTTGACCAATTTCAACCCCCGCAATATACCGTCAATCATCCAATCTTCGATTCCCAAGATGGGCTTCTCAATTCTATTAAAAGAGCTTAAGGACAAATACAACTCTTAAGTGATTGGTTTGGTCAAGCTCTACAAAAGAAGGAAGAAGAAAAAGCGAATGGCGGAAGAGCCAATGGCCAAAAGATCGATATTGAAGAATTCTCTATTTGCTATGATGATGACGATGACTATCCCATTGCAATCACACCCTCCTTTAAACTTTTTTATAATGAATAGGATTTTAAAATTTACCACCAAAGGAGCCCGTAACTCTCTAAAGTATGTAGGACGAGCATCTTGACACTAATCATTCCGACAATGGAAACGTACTAAGTAATAAACTCTAGTGATAGAGACCTTATCCCAATCCCAAGTGAGCCCGAGGGATATTCCCGAACAAGTTGTGTGTGATGTGCCTCTTTGTAAACAATCCTACGTCTCTTGAAGCTTTCAAAGAACATTTCTGAGACTATCATCAGATTCAACGATGATTCTACATCGATTGATAGACATACTTATGAGAAACATCGATTGCCGAAGCTCATCTCCTGAGATGAGATCCTTCAGCTTAGAAGGTGGTAAGATTGTTATCCAAGTAAGTTGGAGGGATTGACAAAAATATTCTTCTAAAACAATCAAAGACGATATCACTACCATTTTGAGTCATTTTTAAGTGAATCGTTTCATTATCGTTTTGGATTAAAGTGATTTTGTTTGTGTTGTGTGTAGTTATGGATTTGATTGTGTCCTTGATCATCGATTCTTGATTGTAGGTGTTTGTTTTTTGTTTAGTTTTGATTAAAGATATACCCAAATTCGTTCATATCCCAAAGTCGTCACATGCCCACTGATGCGCGATCGACCAAGGAAATGAAAAGGACAAGAGTCTCCCCTAAGACAAAACGCAATAAGTTCTTCAAATTAGGCAATACGCAAGTACCAACTAAAAACGCAAATGACCAAAACGCAGTGACCAAAACGCAGTCTTCAATAATCAAAACGCAGTGACCAAAACGCAGTGACCAAAACGCAGTGACCAAAACGCAGTGACCAAAACGCAGTGACCAAAACGCAGTGACCAAAACGCAGTGGCCAAAAAGCATTCTTCAATAATCAAAACGCAATGACCAAAGCGCAATGACCAAAACGCAGTCTTCAATAATCAAAACGCAATGACCAAAACGCAATGACCAAAACGCAGTCTTCAATAATCAAAACGCAATGACCAAAACGCAGTCTTCAATAATCAAAACGCAATGACCAAAACGCAATGAACTTGATCAAAACGCAACGAGTCAAAACGCAATGTTTTTTATCAAAACGCAATGAACTTGGTCAAAACGCAACAAGTACAAATGTCACTTTCAAGTACAGTACTTTTTGTCTCTTATACAAAACGCAGTCACCTTTTACTCAAAACGCAACGACGAATTGTTTCAAAACGCAATGACAAAAAAAACTTTAATCTAGCTCGATTTCACCCTTTTAGCCACGAAATAAATTGTAGAACCTCACTAAACGATACAAGGGTTTGTTTTAAGCACAAAAGTACACAACTTTAACACCTTAACCATGAAAATCAAATCAAACCATGGTTTTCTTTGCGTTTTAGTTCGAACCAAGAAGAAAGAACAAAAAAAACCACGAAATTTGTATTTAATCCACAAATCAAACACGAAACACCCGAGGCTCTTGATACCAAATGTCGGTTACCCTTAATCACTTCACTTCATTACTTGTTGCTCGAATACAAGTAGAAAAGAGAAGGAAATTAGAAGAAGTTTAGAGAGAGAAAACTAGAGAGAGAATGAGAGTTGGATGATTAACTTGCAAAATGAAATTCTTACAAAATGAACCAACACCCTCTCCTTCCTTGGAGAGGGGTATTTATAGTGAAGACTAAAAGGCTTGCATGCCTTTAGTAATTCTACGGGCCGGGCTCGGGTTTACTTGGGCTTTCGCCCGATACACGTGACCGATTAGATTACAAATAAGAGCCCGTTTACCCGTCTAGCCTAATACAACGTATATTAATTTAGTGACCAAGACCTAATATAATTATGAATGAACTTCCATTGTTCGACTCAATATTTTGAGGCTAACAGACCGAGGTTTAATAATGTTGCAATAATAACAGGAATAAAGCCAAATTTTAACTCCGGGGTTATTTAAATAAAGCCTCCATCTCTGGACTCGTAGTTGAGTTGTTGCGGATGAAATAAAAAGGATAACCCCTAAATCATGAGAATTTAGAACCTTAATTTGGACCTTATTCTCACCATATCGTCTCTTTAGGAAAGGATTTCAAACTAATTATGGTCTAAACCGTGTTTACTTTATAAGAATAAGGGCATAATTTATTTGTCACCAATAATAATAAAATCCTTAGAGGAAATTAGGAATAAGGGAGGAAAAGCAAGTACACAATTAGCTTTTATGAGTAGTGTTAGCATCATAACTTGTATTTTGCAATAATCTTGTTTTTAAGCATGGCTTGGAGAGGTGAAAGTCAGGGATGATGAATTTATCCATTTGGACACTTTTTGTGCTTTTTGTTCCATGATCCTAAAAGTTATCAATAATGAAAGCAATACATTATGTCGCATGAATAAGTTGCAAGTTGTAGGATATAAATCATAAAAATCATAAAAATGGAAAAGTTTTGAAAAATGGAAAATGGGATGTTTTAAAGCCTGTGATTTCTTAACTCTCCCCACAAAAGTCTTTGCTACTTTTTTTTAATTTGGGGAAGTTTTGAGGTATTTGGGTTTAGAGCATATAATATTGCGTGAGGACACGGCAATCACTTGGTTTGGGGAATTTTGATCTATGAGAAATCACATATCTTTTCTATATTAAAAATGACCTTTAAATGATCAAAATGTGCAAAAATATGCCTGTATTTGTGTATTTTGTTGTTTGTGAATGTGTAGGTACGGATAATGCAAAAGTCATAAGAAAACGGTCAAAACTGGACAAACACGGACACGGGGACGGATAGAGTGCACAAGAGCCGGAAGTTTCTAGCAAAAGGTCATCAAAAGTTAAACCTTGGTCAACAATGGTCAACCTACAAAATGCCAAAACCCTCAAAATATCTAAAAAAGCCTTAATGTTATACCAAATTCACAAAAAGTCCCAAAAACCTTAACACCGTTAGTCCTTTGTTATTAAAGGGACTAACGGTCGTTATCCCTTTATAACAAAACCCTTTAAAACCATTTCACCAAGCCCGTATAACCGGCCCAAACCCTTTTATAAACCCTTATTAGCCCCGAGTCAAACAAAAAAGTTATAAAAAGGAAAGAAAAGGCATGGGAAAACCCATTTTTACTGTTCATCATCCTCCTCAATTAACCTTGCATAAAAAACAAAGGGTAAATCCTAATTGACGTGGCCAAAAGAAGATTCCAAGTACTAAGCAATAAGTCAGCATCAAATCGTCACCTCAAAGGCTCTTATTGGTCAAGATATGCAATAGAATGACACGTTGGAAGCAAACTAACACACCTTTGATGGGAATTTTACACTAAATCAAGGCCAAAAGAAACACAAATTCTCCCAATCATTGGATTACCAACTTGGCAATCTGTGTGCTCTAATTTGATCTAACGGCTAAGAAATGAGATCCAATGATTGCAAGATTATGAAGGGTAAAGATCAATGTCAAGGGGAGCGTCTTTGAAGACCTAGAAGCATCCATCTCTGCCTATAAATGAAGGGCCTTGCTCACTCACAAAGGGCATCTAGGAGTAGTTTTTAGTGTAGCTTATAGAATTAGCTTATGTAATTTTCCTTTTCAAATTGTTTTAGCTTATCACTTCTACTTAATGTAATTTTCATTTAAGCTTGTAACCAGTTTCAATTAATAAAAGTTTGTTTTTCTTATTAATCAATTGTTACTTTAAGTTCTCCTTTAATCTAAAACTGTTTGATTAAGCTGTCTTTGTTCACATAAGCTCATTAAGCTCTTAAATCTACTCATAATCTAGCTATAAACTTAATTAAGCTTAACTAAGTTTTATTTACTCAAATCCATAATCAAAATATACCACAGCTTATTAAGGAAGGGAAGCCAGTAATGGAAGGGCTTCCAAGACCATACCAGCTTATCATTAGATAAGCTGGAGCTTTTTGATAGCTCAAAAGAGCATTTATAAGCATTATTTTGTGCAAAGGCAATTGTAAGTTTCCTATTTACATTTCATAGCTTATTTTTAAATTCTAGCTTATAGATGCTTATTACTTGCATATTACTATTTAGATTAGCTTAATTGTGCTTATTTTAGTAGATTAATGCTTAATATGCTTCATTGTTAGCTTAGATCTTCATTTACTCTTCATTGTTTATAAAACAGTTAAAAAACCAAAAATAGTAGCATAATTAGTTAGCTTATTGATTCTGCTTATTTTGTTGTTTAAATCTGCTTATTAAGTCTATTTTTAGCTGTTCACTATCTGGTATTTACAATTTGTGCTTTTAATCTAAGATTTATAAACTTGAAATAGCATTAAGCACCTTAAAGGGGTGTTTGGTTTAACTGATTTAATAGGTTAAAATGGGTCAAAATTGGTTTTTACTCTTGTGTCAACTTAGTTTAGCCTAGATTAGTCCAAAAATTCAGTTGGTTTAAGATTTAAAGTGCTAAAACTTAAAATCTAGTTTTTAAGAAGTTAATATTTGAATATGCCTTAGTTTTGACAGATATTGGTGTTCTTATTGTTTAATTTGTGATTTGTGAGATTAAATGAAAGTTTTGTGTTGTTTGAGTTTTAAAAGCAAGTTGGGAACAAAGTCAAAAATGCCTGCAAGTTTGGTTTGTGTTTTATCATTTCTGTCAAAAGTATATGCTAAGTGTTGAAAATTTGAGAAAATGCTTTTTCAAATGCTTATTGTTGCTTATTGTGAATTTCAAAATGCTTTTTGATTATTGATTATTGTTCTTTGAGGTCCAAATTTAATCTTTTTGAAGGTCTGAGATCCATAAGGATCTGTTTGTTTGCTTATTTTTAAGTTCAAAAGTAGTGGTTTGTTAAGACTAAAAAAAGTTTTCTAAGTGTTGAGAAATGAATAAACAGCTTTTTCATTAAGCTTTTTAAGGGCTTATTTGTGTTTCAAACTCCTTTTTAATTAATGATTATTGTAGCTTACTGTTAGAGCTTTTCAATGGTATAACTCATTAAGGCATAAGGATCCATCTTTGAGCTTATTTTTAAGCACAAAAGTGCCCCCCTTTCTGTTTGTATGCAGTTTTTGGCTTAAGTGCTATTTGGCTTATTTGTGCTTATCTGCTTATTTTCCTAGCTTATTTAGGTTTAATATTGCTTATTAGTTTAGTTTAAGTTCAATTTAGCTTATTTCCTTTAGGTTTAAGCTTATTTGAGCTTATTTGCATTCTAGCTTAAAAACCTTTACGTTCTATAGCCTTTTAGTTAAAACTGTCTATTTAGCCCATTGTGGCTTATTTTTGTTACTTATTTTTGTTCTTTGTTGCTCATTTAGTATAGCTTATTATCTGATTTAGCTTATTTCTCTTTTGCATTTGCTTATTTACCTTAAAAGTTAAAACAGTTAAGTCATTTAGATAGTATAAGCATTCTGTCACTTTAGAAGCTTATTTCTGAGCTTATTTTAGGTTTAATAAAAAAGTTGTTTTGCAAAAGTTGCTTATTTTTAAGTATTCTAAAAAGTTATAAAAAAATGGCAAAAACAAAAACACTTGGGATACTTGGAAGCCCCGGGTGAGCAAGGCTCGAACCCGGGACCTCTACCACCATCAACCAAGCGTTTTCACCCAACACACACAACCAACTCTGCTACAATTGCTCATCCGTCATTCTTTGCACCCATTATTGTTTTATCACCTTTTTGGCCCATTAAGCTTATAAGCCCGTTTTGATTTTTAACAGCTTATTTTCATAAGCTGTTTTGCCTAGCTTATTTTTCTTAGGATTGTCATAGTTTAAGCAATTTTTCAGAATTTTCTCAGATTTTTTATAAAACGTTTAGTATTTTTTATATTTAATTTTCATAAAAATAATTTTTAATTCATAAAAAATTATAAAAAAGTCAAAAAAAATATAATTCTTTTTTAGAAAATTTTCTTTTAATATTTAGAACCTAGGAAAAATAGATTTGCTTCTGTAGGGTTAAAATTGCAAAATTTGATATTTTAAAGAACGGGATTGAATCCCGTTCATATTTTTAGTGATTTTTAGCTTAAAACTCTTTCGTTTTTGGTCTAGTTTTCTTTTCCCTAGCTTTTTAGTCATATAAATCTTATAAAAACCAAAAAGATCATTGTAGGACTTGATTTTGATAATTTAGGGTTTTTAGGTCCCGTTTAGGATTCCCGATTTGCATTTTTAGTTAAAATTTAATTTCTCGTTATTGTTTTTTCGTAGTTAGGTTTAATTGTCCATTTATTTGCTCACTATTAGGATTTTAGAAAACAAATCATCTTCGAACCAATTCAAGTCATTGTCCAAATAACAAACGAGGTCTCAATTTCATAAGTCTTTGGGAAAACGACCCGGTAATCACTTACCGGTTAAACGTGTAGTATTTTTGTAAGATTCTTCCTACTTCCTTTGTCCTCAAGGGTAATTTTGGAATTTTCTATACTTTAGATATTATTACGTATATAACTAAAATACTCAACATCATTCCTCCAAAGAGCTTTTCCATCACCAATCTCACTTTCTCTCTTTTTGTTTTTATGCTCACACATTATCTCTCAATTCTTTTTGCTCACCAATTCACTCTTTATGTTTTTCACACAACTCTCTTTCTGTTTTTGAGCTCATAATTTTTCTTTATTCTTTTTACTCACCAAGTCACACAATTTTGTACAAATTCCATCAATTCCATTTGTTGCATATTGTCCTCCCCACTTCCAAGTGTGTAACCTCTTGAGAGAGGTGGATTACTAGACTTTTAGATGCAGCCTCAAACCTAGTTTGAGCATCTATATCCCTAATATGGTAACTTGGCACCTGGGACCACTACCTGAACCAAATCCCAAAGGACTTAATTCATTAAGTGTTGCCATGGATTGGGTCTTAGTTTATGTTACCACTGTCCTGCTCTGCTTCAAAGCTAGAAGCAGTAGTGGCAGCCCTTTCCATTCTGTCACCCAACTCCTTATGGACAGCCTCATCACCAACCTTTGTCTACTTTGTAGTCCTTTGTCGAAGACTGAATGACCGCAAATACCCTTATCTTCATTTTAGAAAACGAGGTATTTTAGTCATTGCAGTTTGACAAAAGGACTAAATGTGAATCCCAGGTTTTCACATGGTCGATTTTTATATTTTCGAATAGCACTCGGATCAAACTGCAATTTTGTCAAACCAGCAAGGACAAATTTTTGCAATTACTCTATATTAAAAAATTGATCATAACTTATGAATTTCTATGAATGGTAAACTATTGACAAGTCTGAATTATACGATGTTCAAAGATTTTATGTTTAATTGTTCAATAATTTGTTTCGAGCTCACTCACACCTTACTATAAGTCAAATACATAGTCTTTTAAACGAGAGAACCAAATCAAGATACTAAGTTGGAGTTATGTAGTTGAAATTTTTATTAGTTGATCTCAATGAAACTACACATACATGTCACTTAAATTAGTAGTACAAAACTACAAGTCAATAAAACGAAAGATAACCAAAACCAACCAGTCATTGCTAATCACTAATAGCATCTCGAATGGAAAAACCACAAAAAGCTTTTTACTATTTCAATAAGTCTTTTGAGGAGGTTTTTTGTCATTGGAGTAAAAGTTTTTTACAAAGCTTTTTAGAAAGACTTGGTAGACTCTAAGTCTTTCCTCAAAGTCTTTATGCATTACTATGAGAAGCATTAAATGCATTAAATGCAAAAAGTCTTTAATGACTTTTTGCATTGTAGATGCTCTAATATGATGACATTACACTAAAAAATTGAACATGATTGGTCATGTTGAATATTTTGTGAGTGAAAGAAAATAACGAATCTTTATTGCAAGATCATTATTCTATTAAAAAACAAAATTTTACATCATAACAAACTCAACAATCAATATAAGACTACTCTCTATAGTGGATGGTGCACCTGCACCAACTCATAATTTGGCGGGTGGACACCATAAAAGCAACCCACCACCACCTATATTTTGCAAAAGAATGCTAAAACCATAAAAGTTTTACAAAAATTTATCCACACAATGATGTGCCATATATATTTGTAGATGCATATAAAAAGAATAAGTCAAAAGTAAAATTGAGAATGCTATTAACTTTATGACACATTATTTTGTAAACATTTTTATATGAATTCTTTTGTAGTTTTAGCATTTTCTATTTACCACCACCAAGTCACCATGTGACACGTGAACACCATAAAATCAACCCACCACCACCTCTATTTTGCTTGCATTTTAGTGATGGTCTTCATCACCTTTATGTTGTTTGTGCAAAATGGGCTCTCAAGATTTTTTTTTAATTATTTATTTTGTTTGTGAGTGTATGTGGGATATATTATAGATATGTTTGTATAAAGTGAAATATTTTTATATTTTTTGTTAGATAATGATCGTGAATGATGTGACACTGATGTGAAGATAATGACAGTTGTGACTATAGAATAACCTAACCTCTTCTCCCATTAAAAATCACAAGGGTTTTTTTACATTTCACAAAACTCCAAGGTTCAAACCGAATATATAAAAGGGTCAGAGATGAAGAAAGGTATCAACTTTAAAACACTTTCTGTTAGATTGAACCGACAAAGATTCTTGTTTTTGAACATGTCCAACAAAACTCAAAAGGGATAATGTAAAAACCCATGAATTTTAGAATGTATGTGTTTGGTGTGATTGTTTATTCATTATTTGTTATGTTAAATTGTGCAAATGCATTGGGTTTTGATTATTTGCTACAACAACTACCAGAGTTAGGTGGTTTTGGTAAGTTATTTGAGTCTAAAGTTGTGCTGAATGTTAAGGATTATGGTGCTAAAGGTGATGGTATTCAAGATGATACAAAGGTATTTAAGCTCGCTATAACATTGGTGTTTTGTGTTTTTAATATAGCAAATAAGCAGTCTTGAGGGTTCAGATAATTATAACAAACTGCTTATGATTATGTTTTTAAGAGTAAAATAACTAGTTTGGAAGTTGCATTTTTAGTCTGCTTATTTTATTTTGACTATATTACATGCTAAAATTGGTTGAACTAACGGATAAAAGTCGCACACTCATATAGAACATAGATAGTTTCTGAATGTTTGGATAGAAGGACTGTGCTTGTTATCATTTGTGTAATTTGAGGGGAAAATAATTAGTTTGGGAAGGTGGCTTTATAGAATACGTAAGTGTAGGTACTAGTCTAACAATCCAAACTTTCCACCTATTTGATTATTGCCTTGTAGAGTTAGCAAATCCAAACACTAATGCTGGTGCATTGATCTTGCCATGCTCTTATTTCATAAAGCCTATAAGAGTTTTTATAGTATGCGGTCCCAAGAACGCAACCTTCTATAAGAGATTTTGAAATGTTATATGGAGCCATGGGGTCTCATGTAGGACACCATTTGTTAGTCCTTTCTGATTTTAGTAGCATATTTTAGTTAGTATACCACATGTTTTTGTTTACCTGTGAATGAAGTTACTTCTTGAAACCTGTTTCTGATATGTGACATATGAACAAGATCCGTTCATGAGAGGAACAAAAGCTATGTGACAGAATTAGTCTCCATCCAGGTTTTCACGGATGTTTGGGACATAGCATGTTCCTCAAAGGTAAAATCAAGAATCAAAATTCCTGACGGAAGTAACTGTCTTGTTGGACCAATTAGTATCGGAGGTCCTTGCAACTCAAAAGTTACTTTAGATGGTGATAAATATTCATTTTGAAGTAGTAAACATATAGAAGATACCCTTCTTCATAACAGCATTTCATATTTGTTTTCTTAATCAAAACTCTGTGTTGTATTATCTCCCACAGATAAGCTGAAGTTCCTAATTGCTGTTTTTTACTCCTAGTTAATCCTGATGTTTGGAAATGGTGTATCTGCTACACAAAAGTGGCTCTATTTCCACATGTGGATCACATTACAGTTAATAGGGTGAGGAACCATTCAATGGGATGTCGGGCTACGAATGGTGGCTACTTTCTTGTCTGAAAATACCAGGACCAGATAATGTATTCAATTTTGTATAATTTTATTGCTGCATACTTTAGCAATTTAGCATCATTCTCGTTCTATATGTATTGTATAACCAAACATGCCTTCTGATATTTTTTTTTTTCTGTTTTGTTGTCAGCCTGTGCAGACATTGCTCCAACATTGTCAGTACTGATGCGGCTGCAATGGAGTTAGTCTTCATATTGCCTTTTACTAATGTCACGCAATGATATCATTAGTGATTTATTCGCAGTAACAAGTTAGCAACTAAATATTCTATGCAGTCTTTATATGTTTCACAAAATGCATCATAATTTGGTGGTAGTCAAGGTATTTGATAATTATGACATAGGTTCAACAACTATTTTTTGTCAGAAAAAAAAAATGTCATGCGCTCTCCTACATGTTGACGGAGTTAAGCATCACGTTTTGAGCATTTCTGCTCATTCGCTAGGCAGCCAAATACTGCTGGTATTCATTATAGTGATCACTATTGTTGAGTAAAAAGACACTACTGTTAGAATAGGTTTCTTGTTATTTACTAAATGTTATATTAGCAAATATGTTTATTTACAAATTAGGGTTATCTACTTTATGAACCAGGTGATGACTGCATCTCTATCGTTAGCAATTCGTCAAAAGTTACAGTGACGAGGATCGCTTGCGGTCCACGCCATGGGATAAGGTAAAAAGCTTCCTATTTTTCTTATTATTTTGATCTTAATGTAGATTATATTAAGCTCATGAATTTTGTCTGTTTATATATGGTAGCATCGGAAGCTTGGGAAAGTCAGGCACTTATGATCAAGTGTATGACGTGAGTGTTCGTGAGGCATTTTTGTCCAACACGGAAAATGGACTCAGGATCAAAACATGGCAGGTAATATTCACAATTGAAACTCAGGTTATAGCATATCTAAATATCTGATCGTTTGCATTATTCATTGTCTGCGTCAGGGAGGTACTGGTTTTGTCAGAAATGTTAAATATGAGAATGTGTGGATGGTGAATGTTTCACATTCGTCATAATCTGATCAATTTACTTTGCTGCGACTCAAGCACTAGGCATGTCAAACGATGTGGTACGTATTACCAATAGACCTCTTTTGTTTGGCCACTTTGGGTGTGTTTGGCACTGTGTTTTCAAGAGATTATTTATGTGCTATGCGAATAATCAGATATGCGTAAACAGCTATATTTTTGTAGGAGACAGTTATTGCGTGTGCACTTGTGCCTTATGCTGTTACTCTCATATGTATTAATGAGTTGTTTAGTGTGTTTGGGCAAATTCTGTTTCTTAAGGATTTACATGTAAAACGACTCATAAAGTTAATCAACCATTAAAATGAGTTTGGTTGCGGGCCAAAGCCACTGTCACCAAATGGTTCAAATGATCACAAACAGTTTCACCCAAAGTCTTTTTTTTAAACACAGGTATTGGAAGAACGCAAAATCATTAGGTAATCACTTCAAAACACTCTATGCCTAACTGTACCCCTCTCAGTAAGTAATTCTCAGTTGGTTTGGTGCCTATTGATTGGTATTCTTAAATTATCTAATACTTATAATGTTACCAACAAATTATGCTAAAGTTGCATTTCATGATATCTGCAGACTTTCTCGTCTGTTAACGTGGTGACGTAGTAACTCATATCCTATGTGAATATTAAAGGAACTTCAGCTAATAAGGAAGCCATAAGATTTGCTTGTAGTGACGTTTCCCCTTGTGAAATGTTATATTTGGAAGATGTTGAACTTGTATCAGCCAAAGGTGGGACCACAACCTCATTTTGTTGGGAAGCGAGAGGGTCAAGTTCAGGGACCGTAAACCCCCCTCTTTGCTATTCAATTTATGCAAGTTTCCTAAAAAGATAATTTAATCTGCAAGTCATATAACCTCCTAAATCAGTCATTAGGTTATGTGTTTTGTGTAGATGGTATAATGGGCCGTACTGGTAGCGTCCGAAAATCGGTAATTTTAGGCAGGTTAAATTGGTTAAAGACGGGTTGGATTGACCCATAAATATTTTAGATACGATGATCAGTTTATTTCATACTGTTCGATCTGTTTTTTAGCTAAACATTTATGTTTAGTAGCTTTACTGATTATTCCCATTATCTGTAAACTAGATTTCAATTTGACCATAAATAAGCTGAAATCGGTTAAATAGCCAGTTTTTGCAATGATCGGCATGATATTAAAATAGAAGAAATATATTATACCTCAAGAAATAACTTATCAAGTCTAATAACTCATAAAGACTACATTTCAGCCTTCAAACCATATCTGTCATATATTGCTAGTAACTTCGGCAAAATTAATTATGTAACCATACATGCTTACTTAAAAACCAGCTTAGACAGCCATTAGCTAGAGGCAACTGCAAGTTTTCAACAGTCCTGAATGTCCGTTTAATCATCTTATCGACATAGAGAGTTCCTTCTAGATGATCACATTCATGTTGTAAAACACGCGCTTGCCAGCCTGAAGCAGTAACCTTTATAGGCTGACCATATCGGTCAAAACCTGTAACCTCAACATCTAGGAACCTTTTAATCACATTCACTCTATATCCTCAACACTGCTAGGAAACCATTTAGAATCATTTTACTAGTTATCACCATATGTGACTAAATGGTGAGACTCAAAGGGTAACGGTGTCAAAACAGGTTCAGGTTGGGTTAATGATGCAGAGACAATTTTATTACTTTGCTTGGTGTACATCTAGTTGATGCTTTGACTAGAGAATTACAAAACGATGTAGTAAAATACATGAGGTTCTACGAAGATAATTAGTATTATTACTAAGAAATGTTTAGAGCTTATTCTGTTTGTTTGTGATTTTCAATTGTTTTGGCCTGAATCAATCCGTTCATATCTTAATGAAGGTTAATCTTTTGTGGAAAGCCATAAATCCCTTAAGGCAGCCTTCAATATAAAACAATGCTGAAGTTATGTGCCCTTGCTTCTGAAGACTTGGGTATCCAAGTCACTTTAATCTCAAGAACTCTAAGACAAACTTTTTTTTTAATATGCTATTTTAACAATGGGGAAAAAACAAGAGAAAGTAATTTTTACAAGATTGGGCATGACACTTACCAAAAGATCAAAAGGGCGTCTGTCTTGTGCCTTGGTCTCTTCCTTTGGTGCTAGAAACTGATGTATTCCTCCGTATCCTCCAACACAATAATCTACATAAAACATCGTCTCCACTTAAATAAAAGACTACACAACTTAGAAATGACAGTAATACTGAATGCCAACCTTTTAAAAGATATAAAGACGTGTTTTGATGTTCACTTCTAGGATGTTCATAATTTGTCTTTTAGAAACGATTATGCAATAAGCAAATAAGCATACATTGAATAGAAAACTGTACTCTCAGTTCCTTGCTAAGATGTAACACTACCAACCTATATCAGCTACCAAGTTCTAATATCAATCAACAGGTTTTTGCTCATGAATTCTTATAAGTTGTTGAAACGATGGGTGAGAGAGACACATAGGGTAAGAGTCAAAACAAGTAAACTATTAGCTCGTATCAAAACGAGTTGAGGTTGGATTGACCCAACAATCGTCCTATTCATAAACAACTATAATTACATAAGGCAGTAGTACACAATGATAAAAAATGCTTCGAACCGAGGTTTACAAGGTTGCAATGTGCTTTATGCCACATGTGTACCATTGGATTCATTTCATTGTTTCTTTTGGCCAAAACTTTTTAGACTTTCACATTTTTCCACAAAGTTTTTTCTTTCACGGCAATACTAATTATCTTTCAATATATACATCACAAACCTTTTCAACAATGTATACTATTAAGACTTTCCACGACCATTTGGTTTGAAGCTTGACACACACAACATTGTTATTTTACATAAGACATAGTGTAGTTAGCATTTGATATGTGAAAACAAAAATAGAAAACTAACTTTTAAAGGAATACCAATTTGGGGAGCAGCAAGGCCAACACCAGGTGCTCCCCTCATAACTTTCACCATATCATCAATTATCTTTTGCACCCTTTCCGACCCGATTTCCTCGGGTCGGACTTCTCGGGCCGGTTCATGTTTTTACAGAACCGGTCACCCGCTTCACATCTAGGATTTCCCACAAATTCTTTTTATTATCCCCTGAAGCCAGAAACCAACCAGCACCTGAACTAGGCCTGTTGCAGAAGAAGAACTGGCTTGTTCTTATGAAGAAAAATGCTCACAATGGGTTTGTAATTTTGCATGGATTTGTGGGTTGAATGGGGTGGTTCTGGCCAGTGGTGCTGGGTGTGATAGCTGGTGAGTTGTTATTTCCATGCTTAAGATTTTCAGCCATACGTGAAGTGATAGTGGATTATCTGCTTTTTGTACTTGGGCCTGATGTGGGTATGATGGTGCTTGTTGGTTTGGGTCATTTTAACCCAAGATGTCAAGATTGTGGGCCAAAACTTTTGGGAGGATATTGCACAACTTTTCAGGAAGGTCTTTTGCACAAATTTTCCCGTTCGTAACTTCGTAAGTTTGCACCATAGAGAAAGTAACACAAATATATTATCAGGGTTGCACGTACGTAAAAAGATGACACTTTTAAAAAAATTTACATTTTGTGACCCAAAATCGAGTGTGGCCTTACGCACCTACGCACGTCTGCTCATGTGACCGTCCCAAGTATGATTATATTATGGTGATATGTTGATATAAATCTGTTCAAAGACAATATCACAATTATGAGTATGACCGCCCCAGCTTTTGCTCGTGTCCACTTGTCTTTTTAACGTTTTACTTTTCGTGTATTGTGTTCTTTATTGGCGTATGCATTTATATGTTTTTGCCTTTTCCCCCTAAGTTTTTTGTTGTTTGTGTGTCTTTTCCTTTGTATGCTTGTTTGCTTGCTTTCCATCTTTTTTTTAATCTTTATCCAAGTGTTGTATGCTTGGTTTCTATATGATTTTTTATGGTCTTTGCCTTTTGCTTGTATGCCGGCTTCTCGTCGTATGTTTCGCTTATATGCATTGTCCTTGTTTTTGCACACTTGTACACTTTCACTGGCCGGAGGTCTCCTGAAAGCACTTTCTTTACTCCCAATTATTATCCAGAGAGTAGAAGGTTGGATCTGTTTACTATTCCAAGTCTCCATCAACCTTCGCTTCTGACAGGATTGAGTATGTTGTAAGAACCAGTTTAGTTGTTCTCTCACTCAATGCCCTTTTTTTTAAAACTATTTCGACTTTGTATAGTTGACTCGTTAAGAATTCACTACATATTATGACAACGTGATTTTAAGCGCGTACATATACTTTTACGTGACATTTAAACTTATTCTCTTCATTTGACTTTATTTCTTAATACGGTTAATATGTACAGTTTAAACTTAGCACAAAACAAGATAGAGGGGATGAATGTTGTGTACTTAAGTCCGTATTTGTAGGAGTAGAGAAGTAGTTCACCGTCCAAATGCATAACTAAGCCTCGGAATAAACTCATGAAAGATGCCAATTTTTATAGGAAAGTTGGTGTGTTGTAAGTTGTGTTTGTTATTTAAAATGTTTTATGTGTTGTAATTTGTAAAATTTTGTCTCAAGATAAGATGCGGATTGGAATTTGAGAGAAAAGAAGAGAAAAACCCTTTGCCCTTATGTCTCATAAACTAAACAAATATACTTGTGTTTCTGTTCATCTTTCACTTTTAGGACATTTAGCAAAACAACAAAACAATTCTTTTATTGAGTAGTGAGATACAAACTAGGTCTCTACTCCCCGGTCGTTGACCGGTTTTTTCTCATTAGTATTAAAATCGTGAACTTGTTCAATTAAATATAAAAAATTATTTTGCGAATGTCTAATTTTCACAGTCTCATACCCCGCCCCAGTAAGATTGGGTATGTTGTTTTCGTTGTAATTGATAGCAGAATGCACAAACTTGAATAATATTGAAGGAGTTATAAAAGAATAATATGATATTTCAGTTATGTGGTTAAGCATATCTTTGTTGAGCTTAACCCGATTTACTTCCAAAAGTGGATATTAGCTTTTCGCCTCATCCGATTAATGAAACATCCAACTTTTAAACCAAAAAAACACAACAACACGATTCGGGCGCTCGTTTGTGTTGTTAGAGAAAAATAATTTAAAAAACATACTATTTGTTTATGATAACTTAATAAGTAAGGCTAAAGTATTGATACCATACACGAACGGACTCGTTTTGTGTTCTTAAGTTTATAGGTTTTAAACAGAAAAAAACATTTACACCAAAAAAGAGTTCATCATGTTCATTTACACTATCGCGTTGGCTCTTAGGATATTTGTAGTAGTGAATGGAGTTGCTTCTATTGATCATCAAACTGTTTCTTTTCATCATTTTGACTCTGTGATTGGTACCCATACGGCCATACGCTTCCATTCTCAAAAGCATCCATCATTGAGCTTAACTTGAGGCTTACTAATTATCCTAGTAGCACCTCAAACTAATAAAAATGAACCTCACCCACCATGAGCCTTTGAAGCAACGCCTTTGTCGGTTCTTGTTATCCACTCAAATCTCATTAATTGTATTTCCTAGAATAACGTTTCTACCCATAAGTACATGAACATTCCTTGTCTTTCACAAGATATACCTAGCAACCCATATGAATGTACGATATAATAATTTACTCAATGTATTTCCAAAATGAGAAAACATGTCATTTATGATAAAGATGCTTAAAGTTCCTAAACCCCACCATTAAAAACTTTAATCATTGATTAAACAATAAACAATGGATTGCAACAGGTTAGAAAAGCCATCGATACGCTTATAAAATATATGGAATCCATTTGATAGAAGTATAAAATAGAAAAGAGCGCTTTGTGACATGCAAGTGATTCCTTAACTTTAGAGTTGGTCCAGTAAGAAATATGTCTCATCAGGGTCCGGTATTTCAGACGGTTTCCAAGGGTCTGTTAAAGAGGATATTGACAGCCTGACTCATATCTGGCCTTTGGTATGATTCACGAGTACAACAGTGACCCGCTAACTCAGCTACTGTTGTTAAACTGGCTTCGTCTAGATTGAGATAAAGTTGTGGGTCAATTGATTTAGTGACGAAGGTTTCTTTCTTTTGTTTGCATTTTTCGAAACCATTGAACTAAATGAACTTTGTCTTCTGGATGGGTTTCTTCTAAGGATTTTCTACTTGTGATTAGCTCTATTAAGATCACACCAAAGCTGAATACTGTCACTTTCTTTTGTTACTCGACCCGTCATTGAATAACTATACATATATAAATTAGCAAATGCAAAATTTAATATGTGATTATGAAAATATCTATACCTGTAAGGATAGCATTTGATGCTTCATGGATGAAGTCTGCAGCGTGCATACCAAATATATGAACCCCAAGGATCCCTTCGTTATCAGGCCTATAAATCAACTGCATGAAAAGCAAACTTTAGCAATTGTAGCAATATGTAATCCCTGACTCAAAGTCACAAATGAGTGACATTACCATAATAAGGGAAATGAAATTCAGGAGAAATGTTCTAAAATTTGTTTCAAAAGTGAAATCATAATAAGGGAAATGAAATTCAGGATAAAATCATATGATATGACAATGATAGGAATTCATATTCACATTGGTAAAATGAACTTATACATAAAGAGATGAAAAAGAAAAAAAAGGATATGGCAAAATAATTTACACCAAATTGACTTCTACTACATTCTATTTTTGTTTCTGATCTTTCATTATTAAGCATGTTTTATCAACAAATGTTTTCAGATTCAATCTGTAGCAACTACACCAACAACATATAAATGCACCAAATGGAACAATTTATTTCAGTACTCCACGGTAAACAATACAAAGTGAACCATGGTATCAAAATGTATCCTGACTTTAGGTATATTAGTAACTTCTGCAGCCCGATAACATAGACCCAAAACCTTGGTATATTAGTAACTTATGCAGCCCGATAACAGACTCAAAACCTTTTGTGGGTCTTTCACCGTTCTTAGGTTAATAGCATCCTTAGGAGCGGCCATATCAAAACTCAAAATAGCCCATATTACCATAATATGCCTAAACAATACGAAAATGAGCTGATGTTAGTGATGGGAAAAAAAAATCATTGCTAAAAGTACATTTAGGTATCTTGCATATTATAGCCATAAGGAGGGAAGCCCAGGTGAGCCAAGGCTCAATTTGGACCTCAACCTCCCTAAAACCATACGCTTTTAACAAACAACACACTCACCACTCTGCCTTGGGTCTTTTTCGTTTAAGTTTGCACCTCTTATATTCTTTTTATACCTTTTTAGCCTTTTTTTGCTTAATTAATGTTGTTTATGCTTTTTATACCAATTATTTTGATAAGCTGTGTTACCCCCAGATGTTCTACCTTTTCTATTAGATCCGCATTGTTTAAACTATTTTTTTGTAATTTTTCATAATTTCTTCATAATTCGTTTAAGTATTTTTAATATTTCAGTTAGATTAAATTCCGGTTTATATTTCATAAAAAATGTACTAAAAAGTCAAAAAATATATTATCCCCATTTTTTAAGAAAAATTCTCTTTTAACATTTTTTGACTAGATTCCGTATAGTTTGTGATATTCTCAATCTTAGCTTCTACCATAGTTGTCTTAGATCTATCCAATACAACTAAACCTTACATCAAGCTAAAGAGTTTAAAGATCTATTCATTGGGATCAACAAGTTGTATCCGAGCTTGTTATGAAGCTTTGAATAAGAAGTAACAAAAAATATATACTAGATCTATTTCCCAATGATAAGATGGAGGCAGGAACTACTTCTACAACTCTGACTACAAGACTTCCTATCCTCAGCCCTGGGGAATATGATCTTTGGTTAATGAGGATAGAACAATACTTTCTCATAACTAATTACTCCCTCTAGGAAGTAATTCTGAATGGTAACAAAGCGCTGAAGAGAACTGTTGGAGAAGTTGAGCAGGAATATGAACCTACTTCTGTAGAAGAAAAACAGGACAGGAGGAATGAGATGAAAGCTAGAGGAACTCTGTTAATGGCACTCCCAAATAAGGATCAACTAAAGTTCCATTCATATAAAGATTCAAAATTGCTCATGGAAGCCATAGAGAAGAGATATGGAGGAAACAAGGAATCCAAGAAAGTTCAAAGAACTCTAATTAAGGAACAATATGAGAACATTTTAGGATCAAGCTCAGAAACAATGGATCAAACTTTTGACAGGTTGCAAAAACTTATTAGTCAGTTGAAGATTCAAGGTGAAGTTTGTTAGGAATTAAAGAGCTTCTACAAGATAATGCTGCTGAAGGACTTAATACTGCTAGTAGTAATAGTTAGTACTGCTAGTTATAGTTAGTACTGTTAGTACAATGTTAGTACTGCCAGTATTTAGTTAGTACTGTTAGTTAGTATATTAGTGCTGCTTATGAGATATGTATGAGATAAATTAGGAATAGATATGCATGATCTCTGCATAATCTTCTAACGCATTTTGTAAGCCTATTAGGGTTTTCCTTAGTGTATAAAAGGAACCGTACGACATAGTTAGACATATCTCTTTTTCATATACTTTCATAGTCGTCCAATTCATATACTAGTTAGAGTCTTTCATTGTAAGGCAAAACATATAGTTGTTTTGTAGTTTGTTCAATATATTGAAAGCTTTGTGAAAGTTCTGTGTTTATTGTTTGATTGTTTCTTCTGAGTATATAAAGAATAATTCCACATAGTCTTTATATATACACTACAAGGTTTCTAATCTAGTTGTTTAGATTTATCTAAGCTAATAAAAGATCCATTCAATTGGAACCAACAAGTGGTATCAGAGCGGGTGTTCTGAAACCTTGATTTAGAAGAAACAAACTAGATCCATCTCTCTGTTCATTCCCTATATCAAAAACCATGGATCTAGAAAATACCCAAAACAATTCTCTTGCAAAACTGCCACTTCTCAAGCAAGGTGAATATGACACATGGAGACTCAGAATAGAGTCATATATTCAACTTCAAGATTATGCTCTCTGGGAGATCATAGAGGAAGGCAACTCTTTCAAGCCAGTAGCTCGAACCACTACAAATGAAGATGGTACATCTACTACAACAATACCTGGTGCTGTTACTGCTGAACAGAAGATCCTAAAGAAGAATGATCTTAAAGCCCGAAGCATCCTGATGATGACACTTCCAAGTGAGCATCTACTTACTTTCAATAAACACAAGGATGCCAAGTCTTTATTTGAAGCCATAGAAGCAAGATTTGGTGGTAATGAAGCCACCAAAAAGACTCAAAAGACACTCTTAAAGTAGATGTATGAAACCTTCAGTGCTTCTAACTTAGAGTCACTTGACGCTATCTTTAACAGGCTTCAGAAAATTGTGAGCCAGTTAACTATCTTAGGTGAAATCATCACTCCAGAAGAACTTAACGTTAAATTTTTAAGAAGTCTTCCTAGTGAATAGGGTATGCATGTTGTGGTCTGGAGGAATAAATCAGATCTGGGTTCAATAAGTTTTGATGACCTTTATAACAATTTTAAGATTGTTGAACCAGAAGTTAAAAGAGGTGTAACCTCTAGCTCAAACTCATGCTCTCAGAATTTGGCCTTTGTCTCAGGTCATTACAGTACAAATGATGTTAATACTGCTAATGTTCATGTTAGTACTGGTAGCACTCCTGTTAGTACTGCTAGCACTAATAATAGTACTGCTTGCCTCAGTGATGCCACAGTATATGATTATCTGGCCACTCAACCCAATGGGTCTCAAGTTGTTCAAGAAGACCTAGATCAAATCCATGAAGATGATCTTGATGAAATGGATTTAAAGTGGCAATTGGCATTGCTAAGCATGAAAGCAAGAAAGTTTTATCAAAGAACTGGTAAAAATATTGTCATCAATGGAAGTGATACTGCTGGTTATGATAAGAAAAAGGTGGAATGTTTCAATTGTCATAAGTTGGGACATTTTGCTAAAGAGAGCAGAAATCCTAAGAGTCAAAAGAACAGGAGCAGAAGTCAAGACAACTCAAGGAGATCCTAGGGCATCTAGTTTAACATCTCATTCGTCTCATTGATCTTATCATCATATAGATAATCACAATACTTCTCATACACATCTCTTAGATTCATAGCTTCAAGGTTGTAAACCCTAGTACTAGAAAGAGTACTCGTATTATTATCATTAATAATATTGAAGCTTGTTGGTTATATTGTTCTTCCTACTACATCATTATTACTGTTTCATTGGTATTCTTCTTAGTGGTATAAACTAGATTCCGCATAGTTTATATCATATAAGTCCAATAATCCACCTCTCTCAAGTAATTATACTTTTAGATGTGAAGAGGACAGTCTGAAACTTATAGAATTGATGGATTTGTGTATCAAATTGATAAATAAAGTCACTATTTTTAGAAAATGCTTCTAAGGAGACTCATGCTCAGACTCTAACAATGTTGATGAAGAAAGTCAAAAGATTGGAAGATAAGCTCAAGTTCTACAACACAAGCAAAAAGACAAGAATGGTCATCTCAGATACAAGAGTACTTGATTTCAGAGGATTCTATCAAACATAGGAGGATAGAAGATTGCAGATGATTCATGAGAGGAGTATGACAAACTTCATGTTATGCTTGGTGTTAATACTGCTAGGTATAAGCTTAATACTGCTAGTGTTAAGTTTCTACTGCTGGGGATATATTTCTACTGCTGAGAGAAGTTAGTACTGTTAGGTTCAAGTTAGTACTGCTAGATCAAACTTAGTACTGCTAAGTGACCGTTAGTACTGTTGAGCCATAACAAAATTAATTTAAGAGCCGTTGAGATATTTCTGACAACAACCTAGCTTATAAGAATCTTCAAGATAAGCTCAAATCTTTTACAGTCAGTGAATATAAACTCTTTTACACTTCTCACAAAATTCTAGAATGGAAAATTTGAAGTTTTGTGACAAGCATAATATTGTAAATTGGGAATATATCTTGTTGGGAATGACAGAAGCAAAAGATTCTGAAGTCTGCAAGATTACAAGAGCAGATGGAAGTTCAAGTTTTCATGGAGATTTTCAAGCATTGTTAAGAAGACTTGATAGACAAGATTTATTTCAACTCTACAGCTTGGTTCAAGAAAGATTTAAACATCATCCACTTGAAGGTCATGATTTAGATTTATGGGGAGATCTTAGGATGATATTTGATCCGAATGAAGAAGATGACATATGGTTGAATCAACAGTATTGGGAGTTGCTGAGATGGAAATTACATGAATACAGTGGTGTTCACTCTTTGTTCTTAGATGGTACATCAATACAGATCAACATGTTAGTAGAAAAGAAGTATCCACTGAAGAAGGAAATCTTGGAGAAGATGATCAACTTGAAGATTGAAGCAGAAGAAGAAAGTTCTTTGGCACATAAGCTTATAAAGTTTATCAAATATCAGATTGCAGAATGTGACAACCCGAGAATTTCTGTTTAATAAATTAGCTGTTTTCGTTTAGAAATTTGAATTTTTAAATGTTTCGTTTAGCTTTACCGTTTAGCCGGGAAGTTGTTTCGTTATTATCTGAGAATCATCACCGGGAGCGAACCGGGACACCAAACGTTGTAGTATTTTGGCAATAGCCACGTTTTTATGTTTTAAGGCAATGTTTAAAATTTCGTAATTTTCCGTGTTACCGTTACTCGTTTCGTTATTTACGTGATACGTGTTTTGATTTATATCTATACTTGTGCATGGTATCTCTTGAAATTAAATACAAGCTTGCATGATATTCCTAGAATGTTGGAAGCCACTTTTGGTCCCCCCCTTTGCCTTGAACCGGTTATGTATGTATGCATGCATAGGATTCAAAATTTGAAATCAAGTCACTAGACAAGCTTGCATGAAATATGGTAAAGGACTAGTACTAGGTGTGTGTGATAGGAGGATCATTTTGGTCCCCTATCTCTTGTATCTTCAAACCAACTCACACACTAGTGTGTGTGAATGTGTGTGTGATTTTTGTAGATATATTCACTTGTCCCATTTCATTTCTTTCATTCACAAATCATTTTTCTTTGCTTTCTCTCTCTAAAACAAAATACATTATTTCTTTTCTTTCTTGTTTCCTGAACCATCAAAAACACACACCCAAATCCATTCATTTTTAATCTTTGATCAACCATTTGAAGATATATTGTTCGACTTGATTGTTATTTCATCCGGGTATTTTATAAAATAACGTTTGGGTTGTTTTTGTTTTCTAATCATCTTTCGTCGTGTTTCTTTGTAAGTCATCTATACTTTTTCATAAATAAGTTGTACTTTTGCATTCGTATGATATTCGATCAAACAAGGTGTACAAAGCGGATCGTTGTGAAAATCATTATCTATTTTTCTATAAAACTACAAGTCTCTAAGTTGAATCTTTTTGTTTATAAATGGAAGAACATAAAAAGTAGTTGTACTTTTGTGCATAAAAGTTCGTTGTGACTATTTTGATATATATATTGCTAATATTACGGCTATATCGTTTATTTAAGATTTATCGTATATTAAGCTTAAATATTGTTGGCGAAGAGATTAAGTTAGATGTTGGATTTGTTGGAAGCGTAAATTGAATGTCAAAGAGGTTTAGGTTTAGAACGGAATTGTTGAGATATTTGAGGTGTTGTCGAAAATAGATCGGATATTCTTTCGAGTCAATAAAAGATGTACATTTATAAAACGGATGTTTTCACGTGTCGAGGTTGATAAAAATGGAAAGTCAATATTTTTAGAAAGGTCATGCCGAAATTTTGTAAACTTTATAAAAGCGTCAAAAATATACTTTTATTATCAAACTTATGATAAAATGTAGAAAAAAACGTAAGTGTTGAGTTTAGGTCAACATTTTTAGTTATTGAGTTAACGTTGATGTGTCGAGACACTAAAAGACAAAATGCACTAAAAGACGAAATACACTAAAAGACGAAATATACTAAAAGACAAAATATTTTTGAAGATGTTTCAAAACGTCGAGACTTGTCAAAACTTGTAACTTTCGAAAGTATGTTTTCAAAAGGGATACGCCGTGTCTACTCGTGCTCGGATGATCAGTTCTTGTGTTAAGCGTTATTCGTTGTACATCATTCTTAAACGACGACTATATGATAGGTTGTCGCTAGAACTGTGAGATTCATTTTCACTTGATTGATTCTTTTTGATCCACTACCCGTATAAGGCGAGTTCATAGCCCCACTCTTTTACTCGTTTTGACTAAATGTTTTATAACTTGGGGTGAGAAACATTGCTTGTTTTTAAAAACTGGACAAAAGTACTTTACGTGAGATTTTCCCTGTTTACGTGTTGCCTAAGTAGCTTTTAGACCACTACTGCCCAAACTATCATGAACTGTCAATCTCTTGACTGGAGGACCGGTCAAGGGAGCGTGAATGAATAAATAGATCTATTGGGACTAATTATCCCTATCCGGGTGAGTAGCACTCACTACCCACGGGGCGCCCGATAAACGGATATATGTCATGTCGTACTGATTAGGTTGTCTTTGGTCGGTGTGGTATATCCTATATCATAACACGGGGTCGATTCTTAGATTTGGCTAGTTTCTAGAGAGAGAAACACTTTAGAGAGTTTTCTAGAGAGAGAAAATGTGTTTCTAAATGAAAAGAGAATAAATGACTAGCTTGCCTCTTCTAAAGTTGGAAGAGGCTTATATAGTACTTACAATATACCGGGTATTAGTACCCGACTTAAAACCGAAAATCGTACTATTAACTATTAAACCACGAGCTATAATAAACAGTAAAATACACGGGGTGACTGAGTCTTTTTCTAATATCTAACAATCTCCCCCTAAGGGAGGTCACCCCTGAAAATACCAAACTTAATCACTTCAGTCTTTAGCTCGTAGACATTTGATATCTTGTACATTTGGGATAGTGATCTTTTGATTCATCTAAGACTTGTCTTTGATTGTGATCTTGAGCTTTCTTGAGATCATCGCGCCCAAAAACAAAATCTTAACATCATCTTGTAATGTATCGCCCATCTGTGCACCATGTGAAGGAATACAAGAAGTTAGATTTGCGAAGCTTTGACAAATATCACCTTGTGAGGTCTTTCCATAACATCATAACAGTGTAGGTCGTTCTGAGCATTTCGATAATCCCTTTGATATCTGAAGGCGTCTGCGAATTACCATCTCCACCTCCATCTTTAAGATATCTTGTAATGCACCCGTTAGTAATAAAGAAAATGATTTGAAAAGTCATCTAAGTGTTTCTTATGAAAATATTATGTAGTAACACTTCGAAAAATTTATTGGTTTATCAAATAATCAATAACCGTCAATACTTATACTACGAATAAGTTTGATTCACCCAAGAATCCGCACCATCGTTGCCTTTCCAGTTGACACAAGTTTTGATATCTATGTGAGAATCGCAACAATCACCTACCTAGAGCTTGTTTAATGTGGCTCAAGCAGATTTCTCATCTGCTTTGTGAAAAAACCTTGTTTCACTCGGATGTTCTGGCAATATCACAAGGATAATCATAGAGATAGGACACTTTAGATAGACTCTTTCCACAGAGTGTGAAAGACTTAAGAATTGGATACAGTGTCCTAACGAGATTCCATTGACATCTCTTGCTCTAGACCAATACAGTCTTCTGTCGTTAATGGTTCAGGGTAGCTCGAGACACACATAGAGATCACAACAACTAGAGACATTGGGCAAACACAATCATTCAGCTGACGAGCACATGCCAAACTCGCTCTTCCCTTTGTTCTTACACAGTAGCCTCGTTACACATACAGCGACTAGTTGAGGCGACCCCGTGAGATCAATACAGCTCTAGAGGTTGATGCTTTAGATGTGCCTCGCGATGAATTGACAAACAGAAATCTTTTGAAAAGATTCTGAGTGGCCTAGGAGGGTTGTGCATTGCATCACTGGGTCCATGAATGTCGATCATTCATGTCAGCAATCATCTTATTGATTCTGGCAGAGCATATGTATTGACCCAGTTTCAGCCTAATGAATGGAGGGTTTCTTTCTTACACCCTTTATTCTTTTCAATTCTTTTAATTCTTCACAACCCCTTCAAAGTGCTTACCGAGACTTCCTGACTAGAACCTTTGTGGTTTATTCCAGTACTAGCTCCCATCTCAGCCGACACTTTTCCCTTATTCTCTCTTTTACTCCTGTTACAATGTCATATACCAAAGGACTCTACACTAACAGTTTGATTGTTCCCTGGGTAGATCCCGTCGGTTATGGCTAGATCATTGGGAAATCAAGTACCTAACCCTTAACCTAACCTTATAACTCCATTAAGTAAAATGCATGGTCGGTCTTTTTTGGTACAGTTCTCCTTCCTAAAACCAATTGAAAAATCAATTAAGGTACTTATGATATAAATACAAAGCTTTATGTACCTCGAATCGTTTTTGATTTTATTCAGAACGCTCCCCCTCAAAATGTCTTCGGTATTCAAAATTGTTTACACGTTTGGGGGCGGAAGCATATGAGTCCTAATTAACACTGTTATTATTATACACATATTTTAATCACATTCTTCCTTATCAAAAATGTTAAACCCCTTGACATTTTGAATATCAATTGATTAAATATGTATAAAAATTTGGGAGAAAAGTGTGGCCTTAATTTGCAAGTCGTGTAAGAAACCTATAACTGCTCCCCCTCAATTGTTGAGGGATATAAATTACTCCTACACTTAGTCATCAAAAGATTAACTACTTACTAATGTACAAGGTATATTATTCACAGTAAGAAATAAAAATTGACCTTTGATTGTAACACGATGTCGTCACGTTGTTCTGTGAGCAGCCTGTATCAATATCTCTATTCTTCTCCAACTAAACCTTTCTAACTTCGATAGATCCTTCTGACTGTATTCTTTTTCTCGATTGCAGTGATGAATCTTTGCCTTCTTCTCTTGTCATCCTTGACCACTTTCCTAGTCTCTATGCCCTTTATTGTCTCGAACAGATGAATGTCTTTAACCATTGGTTCCATTTTTCATTACTCTTGTCCAACGTCCCATCACTATCTTGTGTAGCTCATTCAGCCTCATCCAACTTTCTTGATCATTTCTGTCTCTAATGACAACGGCTCTCGGCTTAGGGGACAATCATAGTGTAAATCGTCTTTGAAGTTAATAGCGAGTTCGGCTGCATCCCAATTGGGGGACTTTCAAAGGTTATCTTTGTGATAACTTTCAATCCCGAGCTGTAAGTCTCCCACACGATTTCTGATCACCAGGTTTCTTATCCACAGTTGACTACTGCCGTGTGAAGACTAGTCTTGTCTGTCTGGCTCAGGGTTTGGTCCAGCAAGAGACACATGTAATTTTCTAGATTTTGATCCAGTCTGGTCTTCTTGCATGGGCTCAGGGTCTGGTCTTCTTGCATGGGCTCAGGGTCTGGTCCAGACACAATTCTTGCATGAGTAGCATGAACTTCTCTTGCAACAGCTTCTTCTTCAGCTTTAGTTAAGCTGATAGATTTACCTAATTCCAAAGCTAAGTCTGGTTTAGGGACGATGTTGTCATGCAGGAGTGATCTCTAAGGCCTTCCGAAAAAGATCAGCACTCAAAGTAAACCATTTTTCATCAAGTTTGAAAGCTATAAACCCCAGTCTTTGCATCATGAGTCAGAGTATTCCAGAACAGCTGAATGTAGATAGAAGGGAATTTGCTGATGCAGTGAATGCCCTAACGAAGTTTGTGTTCTTGAAATATCAACTGAAATGTGGAAGATAATCCAGATCCTTGTTGAAGAAGAATTGTGGTTGAATAGTTACCTGACCTGGTGGACCTCCTAAGGGCAGTGGTTCATATACATTTCGCAGAATTTGATGACCCTCAGGATTATCCAAATCAACCTTATTTGTCAGCAGCTTATGGCATTCATCCATCTGATATTGAAGAAAGACGTTGTTCTTATGAAAGGCTTTAACAAGGTTGAAAGCTGGACCTTCTAAATCGGCTTTGCAGAGCTTCTTCTTTCCTGTTCGTCTGCAGAACCATTTTATGAATGACCCAATATCATACGTCTTCCTTTGAAGCTTGTTCTCCTCAGGAACTTTATACGTTGTGGCGTATGTATTTGCCCAGTTGTTCTCTGGTTCCGGGAAATCATTCGGGGGAATGGTCCATTCTGGTTCAGGTGTGGCTGGTCTTTCGCTTTCAGGAATCGGCTTAAACCACGTAGTGGTCGACACCTTAGGAATGTGAGCGTTGTCAGTGTCCTCCATATCTGAGTCATTCCCTTCATCCTGCATTGGAATGTCATCTGAAGATTGTTCAGAATGTTCTGATTCGGGATCAGATCTGTGCATCGAAGAGTCAACACCAGCATCTCTTGTGTCAGTGATCTGCCATCCAGTTGAGGTAAGAGCTGGATGTTGTTTGGAAGCAGATGCATCAGACTCCCTTGGTTTCTTTGAACTTTGGTCATCATCTTTCGGAGGAGGATGAGCTGACCCAGAAGCGGCAGAATCAGATCTCCTTCTCTTTGTTGACCTACCCTGGTTTGATCCAGCTGAAGGGCCTTCATCATCATCATCGTCTTCATCATCATCACTATCATGCTTTCTCTTGTGGTCTTTAACCTTGTCTGCAACTTCCTTATCCATGGCATCTTCATCTGCTATCAAAGCTTCCATAAGAGCATGGTATAGATGGTAGTTGGCAGTATTTCTGTTTGCAGACTTGATCTTATTCATGTGTTTGAAGAGAGCACTCTTTAGATCAAATTCTTCAAGATCAACTTTATCAGTTGACCTGATGGAGTAAGTTGAATCTTGTTTCTCCTCACCTTGTTCCTTTTTGGCGAAGTTCATAAGCTCAACTTGATATAAGCATGTAAGACCAAAATTTTGAGCTTATGAGCTTTTCAAAATATCAATAAGATCAAAAGCCAGCTAGACTTATGGGCTTATATAGGATTATTATGACATAAGCGCATAAGTCAGAAAATAAGCAAGCCCACGTATAAGCTTAAACAAACACC
>BQNB010039256.1:0-46852 GCA_026074375.1 Tanacetum coccineum | reverse complement strand
AATCGTGTAGTTTTAGTGTCTTAAGGGAGCAATGATTATAATCCCATAATAAAATTTCTATATTAATCTATTTTGCTTATACTAAAAGGGATAAGTTATGCCTTATGCAGTTTTATATTAACACAACTTAATTAATCATTTACAAAAGTAGTTTTGTTGTATTTCTTATGGTAAGTAATTTACTTTAATCTTTTATAGCTGTTTCTTTAAAACTATTCATTAGTTTTGTTCAAGGGGCTCAGGGAACTATTCATTAGTTAAGAAAGTTTCTTTAAAAACTGAATAACTAAATTTAAATCATAAAGTAAATTCATTCCTCTGTTTTCCTTAAGTTATTAATTGGAGGTGTAAACAAGTAAAATGCTTAAACCACAGCCCTTCATTGATTAAATGGGGTATTCGATAACTGAAAGTAGTTCATTTAGTGATTTAGTAGATGTTCCTATTGTGTTTCTCTTGCTACGTCTTATCGAGCACGTAGGAAAATTAAATCTGTATCATTTAACCTCATTAAATATTAGCTTCTGTTTTTCTGGACAGGCACCCTTATTGATGGCAAACCTATTATTATCTTACCTCCAAAAACAATAAACTTGACATCCGTTGACTTTTCAACTGAAGAACGAGCTTTCTATGTCAAGCTTGAAGCTGAATCACGTTCACGGTTCAAGGTAATAAAGTCCCACTTTGTATCTTAACTGTAATCAGACTAACTTAATACAAGTGCTAATAACAAAACTAAAAAAATACATATATCATCAATGCTTAATTAACAAGGCATTAAATGCAATTATATGACATTTTAATTATATGAAGGTCCTCCTGAAGTTTGATTGATTTAAAGTATTCTGAATCGTAAATACCCTTTTTAGGCATATGCAGCTGCAGGTACTGTAAGCCAAAATTACGCAAATATCCTTTTGATGCTTTTGCGTCTTCGCCAAGCTTGCGACCACCCATTGCTTGTTAAGGGTTTTAGCTCAGAATCTGTCAGTAGAGTTTCTACAAGAATGGCAAAGAATCTTCCAAAAGACATGCAAGAAAATTTGTTGGATCTTTTGGAAAGTCTCAACATATGTTGCTTGTGTAGCGTGAGTTTCCTGAGTCTCCAACGTTATCATTTTTCCTATAAGTGAGAACATTTAATTTTTTTCTTAATGGCCCCATAAAAGCTACCCTGCCCCCACCCCTAAGTCGCCTAAAATTGAATGGTGTTATATGGGTCTTTGGCTGTGTGTCTTAAGCTGATTATGTGATCATGAATAATCAAAATCAGATAACCAGCTGCATAAACTTGCTTCTATAAATAGTGTTTGGATCTCCTTGTACAGGTTACAGTTGGGATAATCAGATAAGCTTTTAATTAAGTGTGTGTTAAATAAATTTTGTTTTACTAATGATATTATGACTAAAGCTGGCATGTTTACCTACTGTTAATGTATGTAACTTTAACAAGCCTATTTTTTTTATCTACTGTTACAGACTTACGGTATATCTAATACATTTTTATTGATACTTTTCATACACAAATCAAATAGTTTCTTTCTAGTTATAGCATTATTGACAAGAAAGGTAGATGAAAAGTAGTTAAAAGAATGTTAAAAAGAATCAATAAGTAATCCTAGTTTTCCCTCAATTTATCACTGTTATTTGTTGTTGGTGGTAGGAAGCTCTGACTATAAAAAATAACTATAAATAATCAGAATCACTAAGGCGCAGTAAGTAGATAATCAGTCCCGTATCACACATTCAAACACCTCCATGTTTCTTATACTTCTTAAAGACTCTGGGGTCTAAAATTGATAAGTTGATGCCTTTACAGGATCCCCCAGAAGATGCTGTTGTGACCCTTTGTGGACATGTATTCTGCTATCAGTGTGTATCTGAATACTTAACAGGGGATGACAATACATGTCCATCACCCAAATGCAAAAGCCTAATTGGTCCTGATGTTGTATTTAACAAAGCCACCTTACAAAGTTCTCTATCTGATGATGGTAGCTCTAGCTCATCCAGAATTGACGAGAAATCAATAGTTCTTCAGCAAGATTATAGTTCTGCTAAAATCAAAGCTGTCATTGAGATTATTCGGGGACATTGCAGAGCAGGAAGTTCATATTCAGATTATAGATGCAATGGTGGTTCAGAAAATGCTTCTTCTAGTTCTGGTCATGCTGAAGGACCAATAAAAGCAATTGTATTCTCTCAGTGGACAAGAATGTTGGACCTTGTTGAAATGTCACTCAATCAGTATTGTTTAGAATATAGAAGGCTTGATGGTTCGATGTCTCTGGCATCTAGGGATCGGGCTGTCAAAGAATTTAACAATGATCCTGAGGTCGACTTTCTACGTTAATTTTTTTGATGCTAGAGTACAGCAAAATGGTTGGGTTGGGGGGAAATAAATTGATGGTACTTTTTTGGCATGGCCCAAAATACGGTCAGGTCGGGTCGATGCTAAAACTCTTTTGTCCATTTTTGAAGGTTTTATTCTGAATAAAATTATTTTGGAGGTTTTATGTATCAAAAATAATACACTTGGGAAAATTTCGACCCATTTGAGCAGTTTCCTTCCAAGTTTTATTTTTTATATTAAATCTGACCCATTAGAGATAAAACATATCACGACTCCAATTCAAGTGGTGGTTGGCAACAGGTAAAAATGGTACTTATTTTCTTGAAGAATGGGTTGAATGAAGTCGGTCAAGTCTACCCAGAAGCTATTGTGTTAAATATGCTAAATAAAATGTTTTTTATGCATTAAAGATGCACTTGGGCAACTTTCTACTCGTTTGAAGAGTTTTCTTATAAGCCATTATTTATAAATGATCAGTTAGGCATACAGCATATCCTGAATCTCGACCTACTGAAAATTGCCACCTCTATTTAATATATTGCTTTTTTTCTAAGTAGTTGATTTGCAAAGTCATTAAAAGACAAAACTTTTAAGTGTTTCTTATTTTGATCAAGTAATGATATATGTTGCAGGTGATTGTTATGCTAATGTCGCTGAAAGCTGGCAATCTTGGTCTGAACATGGTCGCAGCATCTCATGTTATTCTTTTAGATCTTTGGTGGAATCCAGCTACTGAAGATCAAGCTATTGACCGAGCTCATCGAATAGGGCAGACTCGTCCTGTTACAGTGTCGAGACTCACAATTAAGGACACAGTCGAGGACAGAATTCTGGCTCTCCAGGTTTCACTTCTATGTCCTCTTCACGGGTTAAACTGTAATTTTGGTATTTTGCCACGTCAACAGCTTAAAACTAGGGAAATTTTTTGAGATAGCCATATTTTAACTTGTGTTTTTTTTTCATAAAAAAGGTCATAAAATTTTGTGTTTTTTAACCGACGATAACAACAATACCCAATCCCGCCGGAGCAGGGTATGGGGGAGGGTATGATGTAGACGGTCTCCCCTCTATGCGAGGGTAAAGGACTAAAGGGACTGCTCCGGCAATAAAATGGTCCTACAAACATAGAAACATGTAACATATGAGCATACAAACATATAAGTATCATATGAGTCTACAAGCATACAAATTATGATAGAAAAAATAGTGGTAAACGCATATAAGGCTAAACACATAATGGCATGTACAGAACATGCACATAAACGCATACTATCATGCAAACATATTAAGGCGTATAAGGCTAAAATCATAAAAGCGCGTATAGACCTAAACACGTAGACACATAAAAGCATACGAGCATAGACATATAGGGTCTGTAAGGACATGGCAATACAAAAGCATAAAAGCATATATACATGAAAACATATAGGAATACACGAGCCTACTAGCATATTGTGTTTTTTTAACCAAAATCGCCATAAATATCGCAAATAAATAGAAGTATCGATGATTTTTGTGTGTGCGTGTAAAAAGCTTTTTAGAACTTGTTTTTTGTGAATTTCAAAAATTATGCGGAGTTGACTTTCTTTGTGGAATTATTTTTCTGAATTCTATTTTTTGTTATGGTGGAGGGGAACGAGTTCCATAAAAAAAGAGTAGTTGCAAAAAAATATCTTGTAGAACGATGGCTATTTTGGTATAAATAATTTTTTTTCTCTGGCATTGTTAAAATAACTTTAAGATGTCTCTTTATGAAATTGCCTTGTAAGTTGACGCCTTTCCCCTTTATATTGATAAATTTTGGTAAATACAGGAAGAAAAGAGGAAAATGGTTGCTTCAGCTTTCGGTGAAAGTGGGACTCCAGCCGCTGGTCTAAATGCAGAAGATCTCAGATATTTGTTCATGGGGGGACGTTAAGACTTATATTTTTTAGGTGTTGGCATTGGGCATTTTTGTTTAGATCAAGTGCAAAGCCATGTAAATAGTGTTAACTTCTATTGCCCGAGTAAGTAGGAGACATCTTAAACTCCATGTTTTGGGTTTGTTCTTAGTTTTCTAACTATTTTGTGGTAATAGTCTATTAGACTAATTTGGAACCCAACACAGTGGAGCTCTTGGTTCTTTTGAACTTATGTCTAATTATGTTTTATATGCAAGCTGTTATGTGGATTATGATGAGCTTTTGATTTTTTTTCTTTTTTTTTTAGAACGGCAAATTTTTACAACCTACACCGCATATCTAAAAAATTCTATCTCACATGTTTTCAACGAGACTTGAACCCTCTAGATTGAAGAGGCCTTTTGTATGATAAGCTTTTGATTATTTCAAGTAGGCTATACACAACAGCTTACCTGCCAGTATATGCCAGCTGGAACATCGATATCCAAATAACCATCATCTGAGGCAACCATCATTGGACACAACAAGGGGTTCGTGTTGCTTTCTAGACTCGATATAAAATATGTAACGGTGACATGAAGAAGTTGGATATCTGTCATAGAGCAATGTTTACGTGAACGACTCCTGATCTATCATTAAAATTTTTGTTCTTCGAATACAAAATAGTCCGCTGTTACACTATGACGAAACTTTCGTTGCGATCTTTATATCGGATCAAAGATTTATTTATTGGTTACATGTGTGGCTATCTTATGATGTAGGAGTGATTCAAAAATAGTCTGAAGACACTTACGCGAGTACTAGTTTGGCCCGTTTAATTTGTCATTTTTCTTTTTAAATCATGGTTAATTAATAATTAATTTGCAGCATACTGATAAGTAATCAATTGTCCTAAACAAAGAAAAAAAAAAGACAAATTAAAGTAAAGATACAATTTCGTTACGTATAATATATTTTTTTATTATTAATCATATTAATTTCTCTACGCCTTTCGTTAGACCAAGACGTTAAAAACAATATATAAACAAACCCCACACGTCACACTTTCTAACACCTACCACTTTCTAACGCCGTCTAATATTCCGTTACGCGTTTTCATCACTCCGTTAAACAATCCGTTAACTCCGTTAGTCAACTCATCTACCCCGTCACAATACCTAACCACCGTTTCTTCAAATTCTTTCAACACCCTCACGCGCTGCTCTTCATTACCGTTGGTGATGACGTCACGCAAGTTAGCTGCTAATCTATTCGTATCTTCAATTTCTGGTAACAAACATTTTGCGTTGACCTGGTAAACGATTTGTTTTTGGACTGAGTTGACTGAGTCAGCCCAGCTGAACTCGTTCGTAACTCGGTGTTCGTTCATTTTTGGCTGACCGTACAGTACGGTAACCAAAACGCTGCTTATCACAACAGTTAACGCGCCAAGCGCGTGTAACGTCCGTCTAACCACCCCAGCTCCATTACTCACCTCACCTACCGGTAACCTACACGCGCCGGAAATCAACTCGCCGATCAAAACGTTGGCGCGTGAACACTTCTCATCCGATACATTAGTAGCGCGTGAAAACTTCTCATCGTCACCACGCGCGCGCGTGCACTCCACGCACCTCACCAAAACGTCTTTCGCCTTCTTCATTTTCTCAGACGAGTTATCACCGGACTTCACCAGCCGTAAAGCTAGCTTCATCAACATCTTCCTCTCAGTCATCTCCTTCACGGCTGACGTCATCAAGTTACAAAGGTCAAGCACCTTCAAACTATAATCCATGTATGACGTCATGAAATCAGGTATGAATTTCTCAGATCTGAAAGTATCTATCTGGTTATAGGCTGCTGTGTGTATGGTTGTTAGGAAGGTAACGGCTTTTGCCATCCATGATAAGGTGATTGAAGATGTACTGGATAAAGTTAGAGTTTTGAGATGTGAGATGATGACGTCATCGAAGGATTGAGCTGATTGTAGTTTAGGGATTAGGATGATCTGCGGTGGATTTTTGGTGAGTGATTTGAAATGATAATTTGATTTCTCAACGAGAAACATGGCGGTGTTATTGATAAGATAGAATCGCCGGAGATGATACTTGATTAATTTTGGCCGGATATTTTGGGTTGAATTTGATGAGCAGTTGTTGTTGTTTTGAATTTAAAGTATAAAAAGACGTGTGATTGAATAAATAAGTGGGTGTGGGTGGTGATAAGGAAAGTGGGGGAGCTAGTGGAATCCCTGATTTGCCCTTTGTTCACTCTTTTGGACGGTAGTATTCTATTGCTTGGCTCTTGGCTCTTTGCATAATAATCAAAGAATAAAACACCACAACCAAAAATAGATGATTTTTTTACTCTTATCAAAATTATATTTTGTGTGATTCGCTCGAATTTATAAATCTCCCTCGAATTGTTGAGCGACATCTTTGTCCAATTTGGTAATTCCCAAAAATGTGTCATCTGCGTGAAAAGAGTTACAAAAAGTGTCCTCTGCGGTAATTTTCACATGTCAAAAAGGCGGAGCTCTTGTTGGTGTTTTCCATCAAAAGACAACTCTAACCAACAATTATAGTTATTCTAGTCGACTACCGAATATAAATAACTTTCGATTATGTTAATATAACATATTCTATCTTTTTCAGCACTTTAAAAATAAAATGTTATTCTCTAAATAATTTAGTTGAGGATCTCATGATATCTGAAGCATATAAGGTCGCAATATTTCAATATGAAGGTGATATCTAAACAATTAAAAGAATGAGTTTTGCTAACATGTGCTCACTAGGTACATGTTTAACTCTTTATATATGAAAGGTTTAAGGTTATTAATATCAAATGTCTATGTAATCAAGGTAATTTATGAGTTTAATTAATGTTCATTAAATGCATTTTCTGATTTAAAAGAAATGTTTATCTTCATTAAATGTACTTTAAGATGTGCCCAGTAAGCACATATTAGCAAAACCCTAAAAGAATATATCCAATAAGATTGTTTGATTAGTATTATTTACACACACCCAGATTATAAAAAACACAGTATAATGTCATTTTAGATATTATTACTAGTCTCATTTGAAGTATGCAGCTTTTTAAGTATGCGTTTAGGTGTGGATATGTGTGATTTTGATGTTTTGGTGTGTTTGTTTTGATATTATGAATGCGGGTTAAATGATGTTATTTCCGGTGGCATGCTCATATGGACTTATGGAGTGGATCATGGGCGGAGATAGGGAAGACGCTAGGGGCAAGTGTCTCTTTAGCAAAAAAAATTATAATGTAAAATTTTTGGCTTCTTTTGTAATTTGCTTCCTTTAAAAATCAATTTATAATGTAGTTTCTAAAAATTATTAAAATGTGTCTCTTCGAGCAAAATTTTTTAAATTCACCCCTGAATGGATGACACCGATTTTTAGTATCTTGATAAATCTTCTTGTGTGGTTAGGAAAAGGTTTAAAACAGTCACGAAGATACTCTAATTAAGTTGCATACATTTAAACAATTGCCTTATGAATGACCAAATGATCAATAAAAAGTATGCTTATTAATGGTATAATTATTGTTATTGTTCTGTCTAAGAGATGTATACTTACGTTAGAGAATACGTTATCTTAACATTTTCCAAGCGCCTAATCTATGTGGTATGCGTTTTGGTGCCGCCACTTGCATGCCACTATAGCGACCCCCCTCTTATGCCAAATGCACTCCATTATAATGGCGTACGTCAAATCTTGTTTCTTTTTTTTATTTGTTTTTGTGTGTGAGTAAGTTGTGTTTTACTTGGGTATGATGGGGCCCAAATGAGAGAAATGGCGTGTGACTTGGCATGTTATCAGTGAAGGGGTGTTTTGAGTGTGTGTGTTAAATGAGGTGACGCTGAGGTAACACTGAAAAGTGGTCTTTAGCTTGGAAGTAGCTTGCCATGATACCCCTCCCTCTTAGGGAAGTAGCGATGAAATGGATTGAACGTCGTAATGGAATGACGCATTACGATTATAATTATGTTTGGTTGTTATGATAAAATGGAATGTAATCAATAATAAACAGACTAAAATAGCTTTTAGTGATATATATTTTTGTTTGATAGGTAGTAGATAAAGGGTTTTTACGTGATTATGATTTCATTGCAAGATGTAATGAAAGAAAACAAGGGACCCTAATGAATGCATGTGATGGTTTTTGATGTAATGAGTCATTGCGTTCTATAGTTGTAAACAAGCATAATTTTTTCATTCCGTCACAATGATCTTTTTCATTTTTACTCTTATTATGACGTACCAAACACTACGATGTCATTTTCAGTGATGTTGGATTGTTGATACTCGACTTAATGGTATAACTATTGTTCATTTTTTTCTATGATGTTTAAGGAAAGCAATATATGATTGAGACAATGTCGGAAATATCTGATATAACAAATTGAAGAGCGAGGGCGGATTAAGTTCGATCAAAATTCAATAAAGAATATGACTAATTTGCAATAACGATTATGAAACGAAAACTAGTTTTAAAAGTTGAGGGGTCGAACATACAGAGTATGTCGTTAGTCAATCCAAATGTGTGAGCTTACAAATGACAAGATATCAACTTATTCCATCAATGCTATTTAACATGCTTTAATTTCCCGCATATTATGACTATGACGTACAAGATATCGAATTGATAAGTAATTGATTCACACAATGTCAAAAGTATCTTGGTTCAAGTTTCATCTCTTCAACATAGAGCTAACATATAAGAGAAATGTTATGATCATATAAGAAGTTTATAATTTTTTTTTTCATAAAATGACATGTCATGATAATTTATACATCATTTACTATTTAAAAAAAAATAAAAGATGAAATATTTAAATACAATTATATGAAAAGAAAATTATACTTTGTGGTTCTAAAGTCTATAGACAACTACTAATATTGGGTAAATGTCATTTATTACCAACCTACTTTCTCATTTGTACCGTAATGACCAACTTACTTTTTTTGTACTCACTACACCCACGTACATTCAAATTTTGTTCGATATCACCAATATATCACAAATATGACCATAAAATGACTATATTACCCTTGTCTTCTTTAACATATTTACATCAATTTCACAAATGCAAGTCCAAGTCTCACCTCAAACAAATCCACGCCCACACACTCCGCACCACCTCCACTACTCATCCTCATACGCTTTTCCTTCACTCTCGTATTCTCCACTTTGCATCTCTACACGACCCACACTATGCTTTCCGTTTCTTCCAAACCTATAGTATCCACAAAGCCAATTCCTTCGCTTGGAACACCATTATTAGAGCTTTTTCTCGCTCCACCAGCCACAAGCAACTAGCCATTTTACTCTATCTTGAAATGTTATGTCATCAAGCTGGGGATGATGTTGTCACTCCTGATAAGCACACCTTTCCATTTGTCCTAAAGGTGTGCTCCTATTTGTTTTCCATGTCTGGGGGAAGGAAGTTACATGCACATATCGCAAGCTTAGCCTTGCTTCAGATGTATATATTAATAACAGTTTGATACATTTATATGGATCGTGTGGGAGCTTGGAGGATGCACGAAACGTATTTCTTGAGATGCCTGAAAGAAGTGTCCTTTCGTGGAGCAACACACAAGGGTAATATAAGTTTCGCTCACTGGGAAAGGTGGACTAGTTAGATCTGGCATAAAAAAAGTCAACTCATTTTGATCTGAGTGGATGTAGAGAAGACAAGGGTAATATAGTCATTTTATTGTAATATTTGTGATATCGAACAAAATTTGAAAGTTCGTGAGTGTGAAAAAAAAGTAAGTTGGTCATTACGGTACAAACGGGAAAGTATGTTGGTAATAAATGATCTTTACCCACTAATATTTTAATTAATTATTTAGCTGAAATGCAATCATTTGACCAATTACTAATATTTTAATTAATTATTTAGCTGAAATGCAATCATTTGACCGTTGTAGCTTGGGTGATTATGGTTGTGTTTTGGCATGAAGTATTAAGCATTTAAAAGCGGTGAGTGTTTAAAGTTGTACTCCTTCCGTCCTATTTTTATTGTCCACGTTTCCTTTTTAGGATGTCCCAATTTAATTGTTCACTACTAAAAATATATAGGAAAGTTTGATCAAGTTTACTATATTATCCTTGTTTGAAATTATTATTACAAACTTTAAAGAAGACTTAAATTAATTACCTAAAGGTAAAACTGTCTTTCTGTCAAAAAGTAAGAAAGATAAAGCAATAATAAATGCACTTTTCTTAAACTGTGTGTTTTTTGTCGGGGGACAATAATTTTGGGACGGAGGGAGTAATTTTTTATGCTCGTTTGGCAATTAACAAATAACTTTATTTATTATTTTTAAATGTTTATTTTCTAACACTCAATGAAATAGCATTTGAAATCGTTGAACATTTAAGAATTTTTACACATGATTACAAATTTATCTACGTTACTATACGTTTTTTTGTAGAAAAAGACTACTACTGCTGGGTGCTGCTTTTGTCAAACACACCCGATGACAGATGAGAGCACGTAAAAAGTCTTCTTTTTAAGCCGATAAAATCTTGAAAATAACTTTACAGCTACTAAATATTACGGAGTATATTATTTTATTGAATGAATAATATATTATGTTGATACATTGATAGCCGAAAGTTTGGATTTTCTAGTGAGTTATGCTTGCATAAAGAGATTGTTAACCTTTTAATAAGATAGAAAGTAGTATGGAAATACTTGTTGATATATCATGTGCTTTGATGGTGTTGGAATCTTTTGGAAGCTAATAAAACCCAAATTATTACAAGCATTCCTAGTAAAAGTAATTGTGTGTCAAGAGAATCAACCAAAGATGTGATGCACATAGATATTTTTGTTGTACGAACAACTTGTATACGATCCGTATCGTTTGTTGGATTCGACACGCTATATAATGTCTCTTTTTCAGTTTTGTTTATGGGTCAACGTCAAACATGATATTGATGGATGCTTCACGCTGCCTTCATTTGTTCATTCGCCTTTTTCATGATGTTTTATTCATCTACAAAAGAAATCATTTTATTTAAGATTTTTCCTCCGTCATAATCTTATTGCCCATCTTAAGATTTAAAATGCTTAAAACAGTAGTTCAGTACTAAGAATATTACCCGTAACCAAAATTACTATTTACGAAACAAAATTAAACCATTAATTAATTGTTAAATGGAAAAACTGTCTTTTTTGTCATTTGCAAAATCAAAGTAATGTATTTGATACGCAACTTGATAGAAAGTGTAATACAAAGATTTTACTTTAAAAACCCTACAAGTTATCGACTTATAAGAGATCATGCATGTTAACCAGAGAATGTAGAATTTAATCGTCAATGTGAAATGGGTACAAAACAGAAACAACTTTGCGAGCAATTGGTGACAATGATTCGAAGAATGCGGCTGGGATATTCTGTTCACAATCCTACACGACCAAAATTATGTTAGACATCACCAAAACATACATCATATCGTCATGGCTGAAGTTACGGCTCGCAGCCTCGCAACATGTAATCTGTGATCATGGATTCTGCATAGATAGAGTTCAACTGGAGGCGAGCATTGCTACTATACGTAATAAATAGGTTTGCTACTACCAGTGATGGCTGTTTTTGACATCAAATAGCAATAAATTAATAACCGTAACCTCATTATACACCTAAAAAGCAAAAATTGCTACACAGATCGGCTACTTGTCAAGCACTTACGGACTGATATAATATGCTATTGAATCTGCACAGTTCTTAGAAGTGATTGTAAATCTAGAAGTCTATCAAGGACCAAACGTTGCTTATTTAACAGCTAAATGGGCTTTTATTAGAGTTTAGAAAGAAGCTAGTGGGGAGTACAAGAGAAAATATCATAATTCCAACAGCAACCAAAAGCTAACCGTACACAGTTACACAATCTCCAGGGAATTTATAACAATACTAAGCTATGCTACTCTACCAGTCATGACTCAAGAGTGACAAAACACACTGCATACCTAAATACAGGAAGCAGGTATAGCGCCAAAACACTAGTAACTAGAATTAGGATGCAAGTGATGCCGAATCAAAACATGCACTGACAAGCAGCAGCATAATCAACGCAACAGAACTATTAGACATCAGTAGACGGAGTAGCCCTCGGAATTATCCACGTCAATCAGCACAGCAGGCACTCTCAATAAGCATACTAATTTCAACATTTTTTATATAAGAAATGATGACTCTGAAGATCAACAAACTCATTTTCAGCGATCCATCCCTCTCGGCTCTCCCCACTAAAACATGAACCATACATTATGATCACTGACATTTTTTTTTTGTATACCTGGTTCCGACTTGACATTGCAAACCGACTAATCCCAGGGCGACTATCCTTTTGGATAGCCCGGAGTCATCGCAGGTGAACCTCCCCTGTGGAGTTGATTACAAATAAACTAACATGGAAAGAATGACCTTGACATTTCAAGAGTCAAATATGTACTAGTTAAAGGCTCATTTTTTATGAAGTAACTGTCCATGATATTGATGATGAAATTGAAAAGGATTAAAAGTGTTATATTACAGATCTAACACGAATATGTGATTTTGTTTAAAACTACCTAAACAGGATCTTTTTTGGCATCCCTAGCCCACACGCCAACAAGCTTACATGAGAACTATACAAATTCTAGACATGCTATATCTAAATTAACCAACCACCTTTTAGTGCATCTTGATGTAACAACCCAGAGCTCTTATGCAGGCAAGCAGGAAGACCCGAAGACATCAAATATTGTTGAACCTTATATCCTCGTTTAGACATTACCATTTTTTAAACACTATAAAATATATATTTAGCGTTAAATCCATCATGACAGCAGACTGAGAATGTGTGTAACTGACAAAAAAAAAGGATGAGACCTAATAGTACTAAGTTAACAACTTAACATGATAACGACTTTAGCAATAAAACAATGTAAATTGATCAAACTATCAAAGCAACGATTAATTACCAATATAAACATACCAAATTGGTCAAAACAAAAGCCAAGAAATCATAACAATTGATAATCAAAGAAGTAAACTGATGCGTATAGTCTGGTAATATCGCACCACATGTAGTTAACTTATTAGTTTAGAAGCACTGCCAAAGCTTCTTACAATATTTTTGCTTTATAAAGCTTGAACTCAAAGCTTATGATTACAGGCTCATGCAATGGCAAACTAAAACTTAACATTGTCACCGTAAGAGACCAAATTACAATCTATGATAATGCTCATATAAGCAGAGCCAAAATTGACCGAAAAGGGCATAAAATAACTGACTATAGAATCAGACTATAATCAGTATGAAACATTGCATTTAACAAGTAAAAACTTAGCAAGTCTTTAGCATACCTTTTGCTTTCAATCATACATTATGAAATCTGTTTTCTATTACCTGAAAACTATCAAGTTCAGTTATAGAGGAAGAGTAGCTTCAATCTTTTCCCATGATTCTATAGCAGTCCCCGTGAGCCGCTTTTTGAAACTTCCAACCACTTCTTTAGCCGCATCCGGCTTAGAATTTTTCACCAATCCACTGACAAGAAGCTTTGTGGCTTCAAAAGGAGGAACCCACTTCATCCTTATAATATCTTTGCATAATCTCAATGCACCATCAAAATCACCCTCCTCAACCATATGCTTATATATCGTATAATAACCAAAACACGCAAACTTTTCAAAACCATTACTGACCATTTGTTTAAGAACGTCTTGTGCATTTACCAAATCACCAACCTTACAGAACCCAAATATAACAGCATGATAGCTAGACGAATCAGGGATCACATCTTTCTTTATCATATCAAGCAACATCTTCCTAGCCACAACATATTCCTTATTCTCACAATGCCTCAAAATCCTATACTTATAACTCGTCCGATCACCCTTTATACCCATCTCATCAATCCGTTTCACCAACGCATCAAACTCGCTCTTCTTCCCACTACCAAAATACTCCGCCAACAAATCATTATACGAACGTATATCCGGCTTCACAGCAATCTCACCACTCTCCATCTTCCTAATCAACTCCTCCGCGTCACCCAACCTCCCTCCTTTCACATACCCTCTCACCAACAAATTATACGCCTTCACACCCGGTTTCACACCCGTCTTCTCCACATACTCCTCAAACACCCTATCCAACCTCTCACCAAAAACCCCATTCCCCAGCAAAACCGAAACAACCCCACAAAGCGATTGCTCCTTGAAATCCCATGGTTTTCGTTCAAGCATTTCATCAAACACCTTAAGTGCATTATCAACCATACCAGCTTGAGAATACAACATAGCAATCCTGACCCACATTCCTTCATTCCCCAATAAAGGGTCCTTGGATTCCATAACAGTTTTGGTTAAAATTCGGTCAATCAAGTCAAGCCTTTTGGAATCAGTGAGTTTTTGAACAGATAATGTGAATAAAGGTCTGTAGCGTCTGAACCTGGGGATTGAGAGTGATGATTCGAATAAAGATGCGAGCTTTATTGGGTCTTGTTCGAATTCGAGTTGGGTTTTGATTTCACGAAATGAGGGTTTGGTTTTGGGTTTGGGTTGGGATAGGGTGATTGTACGGATTTGGAAATGGGTTTGGGTTATTATGGGGTTTGTGAGTTTTTTGAGTCTTGAAATGTAGGATGAGAGTGCCATTTTTGGTGTGAGGTTGGAGAAGATGCTGAAGAGGGGTTTTCAGTGTTGAAGAGCCCTAGAATAGATGTGTTTCAGGGGGGTGTTTGGGGTAACAAACTTTAACCATTAAGTGGACGTTTGGTTTGTTGTTAGGAATCACAATGAGTATCGGATTTGGTATGGGTTGAATGACGATAGATATGAAAAAATGTATGAGATAGCAATTCATTGTGTAGTACTAGTATTTTTGTTGTGGTGTTGAACATATAGAATGGGCATGTCTTTATATAGTACTACCTCCGTCCCAAAATTATTGTCCACTTTTGACTTTATAAGTCTTTCTTTGTCAACTTTGACCCTAAATATTTTTGTTTGTGCTATTTAGTATTTGATGCATAATATATGAATAGATTGAGTTTTAAATGTATTTTTCATTGATATAATTTTCATCAAGTATTATGTAACATAAACAAAAATATTTAAGGTCAAAGTTGACGAAGAAAGACTCAGAAAGTCAAAATTTTTATGGTGCTTTTGTGGCGAGACGCGGGTTTTATTTGAAACTTTTTTTTATTTACATAAACATGCATTATACATAACTCAAGAATCGTTTCTGAAATCGGTAAGTAAATATTCTATGTAATTTTTTATTACACAAATAGTCCTATTTAACCTAGAGATTATGTTTGTGATCATAGGTGTTCGTTAGACAAAAATCTCCCTAGATTTTAACATATAGTTGTTTTTGTAATCGCAAGTAACACGAGAGATTATTTTGCAAATTTAAAGACTTTTTTTTGCAGAACCACATTACATAAATTGAACGTTTTATGTAACTTTTTATTACACAAAAGTCTCTAGATCTAACTCAGGGACTATTTACGTAATCGAGAGCAAATGATAAGGACCTTTTTGCAATTTTTCAAGGACTATATTTGTAATGATAATTAAACTATAAGGGCTACTTTTACCATTTGTATTTGATGTTTACTATGTGACGAATAGTTAACAGTTATCAAAGGTTTATAAACAAAAGCAAAAAAAAAAGTTTATATATATATCAGAAAATGGGTCCTACTATAAGAACTCAAAATCCACTAGATAAACACTTTTAAAACATAAAATTAAAAGTCAAAGTCAAATTAAATTATTGCCGTGTAGGACAGGGAATTCAGGGAACTTACGGTATTAGATTCGACACAACCGGACTACGATGCTGACCACCTCACGGAATCCACCTTAAAGATACAGGGAATAGATAAGTTCACCACTCAATGGAAACACTAAAGAGATACAAAACAAAGAAAGCTTAAAGCTTCAATTTTATCAGAAATATCTTATAAAACATGACATGTCATACTTAGCTTGGCACATAATTATTTATAAGGTTTAAGTACATAACCCCGACCTTGACATACCAAAAGGCTTATTAAATAAGCTATAAATGTTCTAATACTTAACATAAAGCATATGATACTCACAAGACTTGGAACTCAAAAGATTGGACAAGATTCAGACTTGTTACTTGCATCAGACTTGTTACTTGCATCTGTATCAGGCTCCCATTGTTCAAGAAGACTCGTCCTCGAGTCTCGACTCATGAGAGTCTGATAATATGGCGAACTAGACTCAATATCATTGAAGATATCTTAAAAATGTACCAATTGTTCGTGATTTTCCTGAAGTCTTTTCCGAAGACTTACCCGGACTTCCACCACCTCGACAAGTGGAGTTCCAAATTGAATTGATGCCAGGTGACGCACCAGTTTCTCGAGCACCATATCGCTTAGCCCCTTCAGAGATGCAAGAATTATCCAATCAATTGCAAGAACTTACGGATAAAGGTTTTATTCGGCCAAGTTCGTCACCGTGAAGAGCTCCAGTCTTATTTGTAAAGAAAAAGGAATGATCTTTTAGGATGTGCATCGACTACAGGGAGCTGAATAAGCTAACTGTAAAGAACTGATATCCGCTATGTTAATACAAATAATGTCTAAAAATGTTATTTATATATTTTGACCTCTCAGCGTTTTGATAATAACAAAATGTAAAAACGTTTACGATAAAATTAAACGTTTACAAATTATTAATCATAAAATTCAATTTCTAAGATTAGTAATCACTTAAGGTATGAACAAACAAATCATTAAGCATGATTAGTGATCAAGAAAATATTTATCTCTTATCCATCACATTTTTACAAAAGAATTTCACAAAAATAACTATACAAAATATTTTCTAATTAAAAGAAAAGTTTTATTAAAAACTTAAAATTTGAAATTCAAATTTTCCCCCCAAAATAGAAGGTTCCATACCATGTACCACCTTCCTCACAAAAAGACAAAAAAAGAAGCGTAGTCTACTGGGTGGCCCCCTTATATATTTGGGATCGCCGAAACCGCCCCTAGTGACCGTTGGATTTTTCTGCCTATAAATACTGCTCCATTCCTTGCAGAAAATCAGACCTCTTTGCACGAAATTTTCAGATAACTTTCTCTCTCTAAATCTCTTGATCACTAACATTCTTAGATCTTGTTTCAAGTGATCTAATCTCGTCTTCTCATCTCTTCCCTCTTATTCAAGTGCAAGAGAAGAACATTCGTATTCGCCAAGAAACGAATTGTTATTTAGTGATCTCTCCTCTTTTCTTCTAAGTACCAAATCTCTATTGTAATTATCTTGTGTATTTGTGTGATTCGGATTGTGTGTAAATCCGATAGTGTAGATCTAGTGATTGTGTATTGATTGTGAAGTGGTAGATTGGTTCTAGCTAAGATTAGGACTCGACATTTAGCTTAGTGTCGGAAAATAACGTAAGCGACGTGTAAACGGTTTTCTCCGCCTAAAGGGAGCTTGTTGACATAGTGAAATCTCGAGTAGGATACTCGGGGAGTGGAGTAGGGCGAAGAGGTGCTTCGTAGCCGAACCACTATAAAATCTTGGCGTCTTGGTTTGATTGTTCCTTTCCTTATCTCTTCATATTATTGTCATTGTTATTTAGCTTTAGTTTAGATTGTTATATTGTTTGTTCATATTGTGAATTGGTTAAACATACAACTCGAATCTAAATATTTTGAAAGCTAACTTTTAAAACGTAAAACGAACCTGTAAACTATTCAACCCCCCTTCTAGTTTCCACAATTGGTATCAGGAGCCAAGGTCACTCAAGATTTTTAAAATATACTGTATTTTAAAGCTTGGATCGATCTATGGATTCCGACAAATATCTAGAAGGGCAATCTATGCAAAGACCACCACTTTTTGAAAGTGATAGTTTTATTTATTGGAAAAATAGATTCGAGACATATGTTAAATCAAAAGATCTAGATCTTTGGCATGTTATTACCAACGGTGATTTTCAACCTATTGAACAAAATCCAGAAACCAAATTAGATGAGGTTATCCCTTTTGAAAAACAAAGTGATGATCTTAAAAAGAGACTTGCGAAAAATAACGAAGCTAAAATGGTTATTTATAATGCTTTGCCTAGAAAAGAATATGAAAGAATTTTCATGTGTAATACGGCAAAAGAAATTTGGAAAACATTGTTAATCACCCACCAAGGTAATAGTCAAGTCAAAGATAATAAGATCGACCTTTTGGTTCAACAATATGAACAATTCGTCATTTCCGAAGACGAATCTATAAATAGTGCTTTTGCTAGATTTAATACTATTATTACTAGTCTAAAAGCTCTTGATGAAGGTTATTCTAGCAAGAATTATGTTAGGAAGTTTCTTAGGGCTCTACATCCTAAATGGAGAGCAAAGGTCACGGCGATTAAAGAGTCGAAAGACTTAACGTCACTCTATCTGTAACTTATCGGAACCTCAAAGTTATCATGAATGATTCATCAAGAAAGATTCGAAATAGTCAAAGCAAAAGTTGAAAGGAAATCTCTTGCTTTAAAGGCTAAGAAAGAATCTAGTGATGAGGAGTGTTCGACTTCCGGAAGTGAAGATGAAGAATATGCCATGGCGGTTAGAAACTTCAAGAAGTTCTTTAAGAGAAGAGGTAAATTCGTGACACAACCTCGGAACGACAAAAAGACGTTCCAAAGAAGCTGTGATGACAAGAACGGTAAAGTTGATAGAAAATGCTTTAGATGTGGTGATCCAAATCATCTTATTAGAGAATGTCTGAAACCACCGAAAGACAAGAACAAAGAGCAATTTGTCGGAATATTCTTAGGAGTGAAGCGGTGAAGAAGAATGATGATAAATACAAAAAAAAGAAAAAAAAAAAAAGAAAGTGCAATAACACAACGTGTTAGTAGCTCAACATCAAGTGGGGTATGTATTTGAATCCTCTTAACTTTAGTGATGAAAAACACGTCAATAGATGATTTAATATTAGAAAAATGAATATGATAAAGTGGTGCAAAATGAGTTTAAAGATAATCACTAAAAACAAAAGATTAAAAGCCACTAGAAATAGTTTAGAAAAAGAACTTAGTACTCTAAAAGAAAAAGTGTCTACACTCAAGAAAAATAAGGGAATTGATCTCGAATGTGTAAAATGCCATATGCTTAAAATTGAGAATGAAAACCTCAAAGAGGAAGCCATTAGATTAAATAAATTTGAAAAGAGTACACATTGTCTAAATGATATGTTAAGTAATCAAAAACCCTCCGGTGAAAAATTGGGTTTAGGGTTTAGTTCATTTGAAACATCATCTAGTGGAACTTAAGAAATAAAATTTGTGAAAGCTCAGAAAAAGGCATCCTCTGATGGAGGTCCCATAAATATGGGCGGCCCTCATATGTTACAGGCGGCCCCCAAATAACTATGGGACCGCCAACAGCTACACCTGGATCTGAGAAAAGTGTGTCTTTTCAAAAATCTATTTTGGGTCCTAGACCAAAACACATGATAGTAAACAATGTCAAAGTTCCTGTTGCTAGTGATAATGAAGTTAAACAATTTTATAAGCCATTGTCAAAACCTGGAGTTAGATTTTCAAAACCTAATTTTAGATCTAAAACTCCACCACCTAGAAGAGTTAATAATAATTATCCTCGTCCTAAGACACCGCAACCAAAAAGGAACGTTGGTCAACAAAATCAACCTCGTGGCTTTCCTGTAACTTGGAACAATTTCCAACGTCAAAGTTACATGCCATGAGAAATGTGTCTTCCATTTCCACATCCCAACCAACTGCATCAAATGCAAGGGATGTTTAGCAGTAACAACTTTGGACTCATGAGATATTGGGGACCAAATGTTTGAGTTATTATCCTATATAAATAGATATGCCTTGGAGTCGACATGGAATCCGATGAGTGGATAACGTATAGCGGATGCTCCAAACACATGATGGGTAATCGAAAGCTCTTCTCAAGCTACAAGGCATACAATGGAGGTAATGTTATTTTTGGTAGCAATCTTCGCGGTAACATCATTGGCAAAGGTACGATTTCGAATGACTCTCTCAAAATAGATAATGTAGAACATGCAGATAACTTAAGATTTAACTTGTTAAGTGTAGGAAAAATATGTAATAATAAGTGTAGAGTAACTTTCTCTGAACATGATAGTGAAATCACCAAAGATGATAAGGTAGTAGGTAGAGGTATTAGGAAGAAAGGCTTATATGTGATGAAATTAGGAAATAAGCCTAAAGACCAAATTTGTCTAGCAACGATTGATGAAAACTCCACGTTGTGGCATAGGAGATTAGGTCACGCAAATATGCGTCTCATTCAATCATTGGCATCTAAGGAATTACTTAGAAACTTACCTAAGCTTAAGTTTGATCAACACTTTTATGATACTTGCAAAATTGGAAAACAAGCTCACGCTAGTCACAAAGCTAAGAATATAGTCTCAATGACTAGATGCTTAGAACTCCTTCATATGGATCTTTTTGGTCCATCCACCATACGGAGTTACGGAGGAAACCGCTACACCTTAGTCATAGTAGATGACTACTCTAGGTATACTTGGACTAGATTCCTTAAGGATAAAACTGAAGCCCTCGATCAATTCGAAATATTTAGTAAGAAAATTCAAAACCAATTAGGATGTACAATAATGTCAATAAGAACCGACCACGATAGGGAATTTGATAATGAGGTGCAATTTGGAGAGTTTTGTAATGCCAATGGAATTACACATAACTTCTCGGCTCCACGCACTCCTCAATCAAATGGCGTGGTTGAAAGGAAAAATAGGACACTTCAAGAAATGAGTAGGACTATGTTGAATGAGCAATCGTTACCACAAAAGTTTTGGTGTAACGCCGTAGATACTTCAACATACATTCTCAACCGAATCCTAATTAGAGCCATCTTAGGAAAAACACCTTATGAACTCTTGAGAGGTAGGAAACCTACTCTTGATTATTTTAGAGTGTTTGGAAGCAAGTGCTTCATTTTAAACACTAAAGACTACCTTACCAAGTTTGACCCAAAGTCATACGAAGGTGTCTTTTTAGGTTACTCCCAAAATAGTAAAGCCTACATCATCCTTAATAAACATACTAGGAAAGTCGAAGAATCACTCAACGTGACATTCGATGAAACTCCTCCACCCTCTAAGACATCACCCTTGGTGGATGATGACTTAGATGAAGAAGAAGCAATTAAGGTTACCGAAAAGAAAAACTTAGAAAATGACATTGAGGATGAAACTTTAGAGATTGACGAAATAGTCAATATTAAGGAATCTAGGAACCATCCATTAGAAAATGTCATAGGAAACCTTAACCAAAGAACCCTTAGATCACAAGCCCAAAACCAAAGTAACTTCTTTTGTTTTATATCAACTATAGAACCTAAGAATGTGAATGAATCCTTAACGGATAATAGTTGGATAGTCGCCATACAAGAAGAATTAAATCAATTCATTGCTAACGACGTTTGGAAGTTAGTTCCACAACCTAGGAATATGACAATCATAGGAACTAAGTGGGTATTTAGAAATAAGTTAGACGAGAACATTGTTGTTTCTCGAAATAAGGCTAGGTTAGTTGCTCAAGGCTATAATCAACAAGAGGGCATCGATTATGATGAAACTTATGCCCCAGTTGCTAGACTTGAGTCAATTAGGATACTATTAGCCTATGATTGTGCTTTAGAATTTAAGCTATTCTAAATGGATATAAAAAGTGCATTCCTGAACGGTTTTATCAGTGAGATGTATAACTTATCACAACCTCTAGATTCCATTGACCTTTTGAAAAACCAACATGTTATAACTTTAAGAAAGCTTTATACGGTCTCAAACAAGCACCTAAAGCTTGGTATGATAGATTAAAAGCTTTTCTCATTAAACATGGATACAAAATGGGAATGGTAGATAACATACTTTTTACCAAGAAGAAAAGTTCAAACCTCATCATCGTTCAAATATATGTCGACGACATTATATTTGGCTCGACTTGTCAAGACATGTGTGATGAATTTGCCAAAATCATGCATGACGAGTTCGAGATGAGCATGATGGGTAAACTTAACTTCTTCCTTGGATTACAAATAAAACAAATGAAAGATGGTATCTTCTTTAATCAATCTAAATATATTAAAGAAATGCTTAAGAAATTTGGCTTAAAAGAATCTAAACCAATAAAAACCCCCATGTCCTTCGATACCAAACTCACAAAAGACGAAGAGTGTGAGTCGGTAGATAGTACCAAGTATTGAGGCATGATAGGTAGTTTATTATACCTAACGCTATTAGGTCCCGATTTTCAGGTTTAGTGTAAGCCCTTTTTGCCTGCTACCGAAACTCTATAAACCTCTCACCTTAAAGCAGTTAAGCGTCTCTTCCGATACATTAAAAGCACTACGCACTTAGGATTATGGTATCCTAAGGGGACCGATATAGAAACAGAAGTATATATCAACTCTGATCATGCGAGAGATTATGTGGACCGAAAGAGCACTAGCGGTATTTGTACGTTTGTAGGATGTTGTTTGACATCTTGGTTCTCGAAGAAACAAACCGCTCTTGTTAAATCACTACTGAAAGCCGAAAACGTAAAGCGTCTAAAGGCATCCAACAAGCACTATGGATGAAACAAGCTCTTATCGACTACGACGTTTGACTCGATGACGTCCTGATCATGTACGACAATAAAGGCGTAATTGACCTTAGCAAAAACCTGGTGTAACATTCTCGAACCAAACATATCAAAATTCGGCATTGCTTTCTTTGTGATAATGTCCAAAATCGCCGACATTCTTACGAAACCCCTTAAACGTAAATCGTTTAACTATCTACGTCTTGGTTTAGGAATGATGGAACACATTCCATAAATCATATTAGTCCGCTTCTCTTTATTCTGTCTTAATTCTAGTCCGCGTTCCATTCTGCGTCGTGACAATTTAACTACTTCATCCGAAGCTAGTTAGATATTTTTAATTCGCGAAATGCAAATTAATTAGTCACTCTTCCTAGTAAATTCGTGTCAAAAATTAAAAGTCCAAAACTTCTATAATACGGGCGGCCCCCATATCTCAGGCGGCCCCAACCTATTTTAGGCGGCCCCCTGATCGATATGGGACAGCCAACAGCAGACACATATCTTTAAACTCTTAGTAAAAAGAAATCAAACTAAAAAACAACACCCCCCCCCCCCCAGCGGCAGCGACGAATACTAACAAAAACCACCAAAAACTCAAAATCAACCATTAAAACTTGAATTGAATATAAAATCAACACATACAATCATTTTGTTTGGATGAGCAAAATCAAACTAAGGAGCGTTTGGATTAACTCTTAGGATTTTAATTTTAGGTCGAGTTAATCGTTACTCCACATTTGTCACATTTAGGCACACACTAGAAAAAATGATCATAACATATTACAAGTAAAAGGTAATAAAATGTGACTTCATTTCTTTTTAGGTAATCATGCCTCGCAAATCATCAGAAGATCACAAAAATACAAGACAATATATTCCAATGATATCACATGAATACCGTTCACCTATAAAAGAAAAACTAAGAAACCTTGAAAGTCGCTATATTCATGAGGGTCGGGTGGTTTTTGAAAACTTTGCGGATCTAAACTATGTTCGGTCCTTGTTTCATTTTGTTGAATTTGAGTGTCTCCTTGAAATTAATGACCAAATTTGTCCTCGTTTTATACTTGAGTTTTATAGTCAATATCAAATAAACTATTCCGATGAAAGTCAAATGTTCATTGAATTTGTGATTCAAAATCAATTATTTTCTTACTCTCTTGAAGAATTTGCTCAAATTATTGACATACCCTGCGAGGGTGCCTGCGTCTTTACTGACAAATGGTCACTTGATGAGTTGGTAAATGGTATCCCTACGGATGGTCCATATCAAACCAACCCTCCTTCTCCTGATGACATCATTTCATCTATTCGAATTGATCGAGAAGGTCAAGTCCGTCGCATCCGTCATGAGGAAGAAATTGATGTTCATGAATATCAAATTCTCACTCGTGAAATTGTGCCAACCCTGAAGCCTTTGGAAGAAATTATCCGGGAAAACGTTTTCTGTCTGGGGGGTAATCGGGACCATGTTCCCGCGTGTCTTTGTTACATGCTTTATTATGTTATACACTCCGAAAAGTTTAACCTTGTCTATTATATGGCAAAACGAATGGAGTGGGTCACTAAACAAAAGAGGTTAATTCTACCCTATGGTATGTTATTAACCCGTTTGTTTAAGTTTGTCATGAATGAAAATCATGACTTGTACAATGAGTCTTATGTCTTGTACAATGAGTTTTATGTCTTGTACGATCGTGTCATGAATCCTCTTATCGCTCAACAAGAGCGAAAGACTAGAAAGGATCGTGACACGAGAAGAGGTCGTCACTCCACTTCTTCTTCTTCCGCCTTTGACCATCATCTTCTCATCTTAACGATGATGATGATGATGATGGAAATGGAGAAGGGACCTCGCGTGCAAGCACTCCTTCCCCCATTCGTTAACAAATGAAGTTCCTCAAGTTTTTCAAAACCCACCTAACATTGACCCTCACTTGGAACCTTTTTACACCCGTCAAACCGAAATCATCAACCGTCAAGTTCAGATTCGAGATGAGCACCGTTGTGGATTAAGGTCAATCGGGAAAGGCCTCAGAAACTTGTAGAGAAATATCAAGAAGTGAGAAATATGGAAATTTGCTTTGTGACATTATTAATTATATTATTTACTACTTTATGAAGCTTAAGTACTTAAACTTATATTATTTAGTGATAACTTAGTACGTAGTATGGGCAACATCACTTGCCTTGGATGATTTTTTGATTTTATTATCCTAAACACTTGTTGCATGCAACTTGATACATTATGGTTTCTTATAATAGTATGCATGTTTATCTCTTAGTGAATTCGCCTACATGTACTTCTTTAATAGAATTAATGGTAGTTGGTTTTGTGAATTTGACTATTAAGTATTAGATGATTTATGATGAAATAGGATTGACTGAAAAAGAGAAAATTTAGGATATTTTTTCTACAGGGCTTACAGAAAATCAGGAAAAATTGGAAAATTTTCCTGTCTCCAAAGAACGCCCCCCATAAATAAGGGACGACCCCCTAATATATCTGGGACCGCCATGTAATTATGGGACCGCCATCAAAAGTCACAGAAATTTTACTATGACTACCTGATTTTCTGTGCAGTTGACTATTCTTTCTTAGACCCAGCTAAACTTTCTGCATTTTGCTAAACCACTTTTGGAATCTATCCTCTTATTCCTTATGCTTTTCTACTTCGATCCTATACTTCCTAATTAAATATGCCACCCTTCCTACTATTCTTCTCATCTTCATCTTCTTCAAATCTTTCTACCATGGATTCTACTCAAGCCTTTTCCTCCTATGGTTTTAAGAAAATCAAACTCACCATCATACCTCCAAAACAACTATTTGTTGATCTCATAAATGATGATGATAACCTTACTACACCTTCTCCTACAACAACTTCTTCATCTCCAACTCCTCCAAATGCACCATCAAAAACTCCATCCACTAATCAAACCTCATCAAGCCAAGAAAACACATCTTCTTCCTTTCAATCAAAACTTCAAATTTCACCACCATCTTCAAATGAACCAACTTCTCCTCAACCTTTGAACCCTTTGCTTGACAACATCTCAGATGTTCCCCCTAGACCTTCAAACCCTCAACCACTTCAAAGTCATCCTTCTTTGGATATTACACTTTCTTTGTCACCAATCACTCCTCTTGATCACATTCATGATACTCCATCACCATCATCTCCACCACAACCTCAACCACCTATCATGGGCCACCCTCTTTACTACAACTACCATGACTACCATGGGTCAACTTGCAATGTACTTTCCAAAAAGTCCAGCCTCGAATGATTTTGAGTTAGGGAAGTTGGTTAATTTTCTAAACAAGAAAAGTTGTCAAACCAGTAAATACGAGTCTGATTTAGGTCATGTTTAGGAGGGTAAAACCTATACCTAAAAGTGGAATTAAGCTTAGCCCTTCTACAATAGTTAAGTTCCATATGTCTATTGATAATCCTGTGAAAATTAGCCTCTAAAAGCATGTCTAAGTATGGTAGTTAGAGTGATACATTTTGGTGTGCAATCAGATCTGAATTAGGACAGTTTTGAAGTTTGATTTTCTTAGGAGTACTTGTGCATGTAAATGGCTTTTGGGAATCAAATAGTAGTTAGAGAACGGATAAGGAAACATAGATGATTTTTGGTATAATTTATAAAGGTTATCAAATAAGATTTTTAAGTTAGGCAAGACATGCTAAAATTCTGCAGTTTTGAACAAATTATAGTTAACTAGTGTAATATGATAATGAAGTGGTTAGGTTTGGGCATGGTGTCGGGGTGACCCATGATGGTTAAACAAACTCTTAGATATCCATCATATGTGAGTTACATGGAATTGAGCTTTTAGCTTGGTCGCGTGTAACACGTTTGTGTTTGTATTGTGTAGTTTATGTTGATATTGTTTGGAAGCTGCTTGTGCATCAGGTGAGTTTCATAGCCCCTCTTTTCTTATGTTTTATTAGGGTGGAAATGATGCAAGTATTTTGGAAATGTTTTTAAGTTGATGTGATTATGTGATTTTATTTAGTGCATGGGCATTTAGATGGTTATTATATGTTATGTGCTACATGTGGTAAAGTTTCTGTGTGTTCCAATTAGAGGGTAGCGATGCTACCCATTATATTTTTGTGTGTTCCAATTAGAGGGTAGTGCTTTTACCCATTCCTGTGTGTTTCGATCGGAGGGTAACGAGGTTACCCATGACTGTATGATGTGGATCGTAGGCACGTTCCGTCCCAATTGTGGTTGTTTGGTATGATTGCATGTTAGCTTGTATAGTAGCTAGCTTAATTGTCCTGTCATGTTTTATTAATCACAGTAATTTATTTTAAAGTTAGATTGTGTGTCGTAAACCTATGACTCTCACCAACCTTTGTGTTGACGTTTTAAGCATCATTTTCAGGTAACCATCTTGAGAATGTTGAAGTTAGGAAGAGTGGCTAGTGAGACCGTAGGCTTGCATGCAGAGTCATTCTTCTAGAGATTTTATTTAAGTCATTTGAATTGTTTGATACTTGGATATTTGTTGATTTTGTTTAGATTTTTGGATTATGTTTCTTTGTGGTATGGCTTTGCTATCGTAATGCAAGACTCCTTTATCTTGTTTTGGGTATTATCGATGGTCACGTTACTATCCCCCCCCCCCCCCCCCCCCCCCCCCCCCCCCCCCCACCCCACTTTTGATTTTCCTTTTCCTTAGTTCTCTCTATTGTAGACACCATTGTGTTATGATGATATCCATGATGTTACGCCTCGTGTTTCCGCCTAGGCAGGGTGTAACAGATTGGTATCAGAGCCAGGTTATAGAGATGTATGTGGTTGAGCCTAGACTATAACCTAGGAGTCCTTCACGTAGATGCATGTTAGGGCTTAAGCGTTTAGTGGTATAACTAGTATGCGTTTTTCCCCTTTATTACATGATTTTATATCTTAGTTTTGTTATTTTTTAGCTTTTTTGATTGCGTTTATATTATTTAGTGTGCCTTATCTCTTAATAAATTAGCTATGCCTCCTCACCTTCATAAGAAGTTCCGCATAGGGGTTGCCATTGCAAAAGGATGTAGGGGATACTATAAACCAGGACAAGGGTTTGGGTAAGGCGGGGTAGCCGCAAGATCCGTATACCGATTGACATGTACCCATGTAGAGTTAAAGAGAGGTTGACCATAAAATTAGTTAAAGGCAAAGACGTATTAAAGATTGAAATAACAGTGACTGCTAAAGATGGTACAATTACCAAATTTCCGAGAAAATTCCCAGAATACAAACCAACCAAGGAGGAAGAAGAAATTTCTAAGTTAATAGCAATCTATGAGAATGTAATTCATGACATATCCGACAATGATTCGGATATGGAGTCCACGGCTAGGAGTGGACCTAGGGATAGTGATATGGAAGATACGAGGGTAGTGGAATTCGAATCTATGCTTGATTGTCCGCCTCTTTATGTGTTTTAAGATTTTAGGGTTTTAAGATTGTTTGACTTTGTTTTGTAATTTTATTAGGAATGTTTACTTTTAAATATTGGATTTTGTTAGATTATTTTAATAATATGATTTAAGTGATTTTGAGTCATTTTCCCATATGAGGTAAATTATTGATGTGATCTATGTGTTATGTGCTTTGTTAGCTTTGAGAAGTGTGGTCATAAGAGGGAGTACACTTATGAAAGGGGGCATCTATAATTATGGGGGCCAACATAATTATACATGCGCCACAACACAAGTAGACTTATGAGTATGATTCCCCGAATTTGATGTCAACATGTTGTTTGGTTGATTATGTATGTATATGTATATATATAGTTATGATTGTATATTGATAGAATGGTCGATTTAGAAACCTTTCCCCTCTCATCTGATGTGCGTTAATACTATCTTAATCAGAATGGTTCGAACACAGACTAACGACAACGAAAATGGGTAACCCAACATCGCTGCCATCATTGCGCAGCAATTGCAAAATATCATTCCCCAGATCGTCACTCATTTATATTTTTATAGTGACAAAACAACGTGAACAACGGAAATAAAAATAACAACAACTGGAACAACAATAACAACAACAACAATGAGAATGGTGGAAACAATGGGTATTCCTACAAGGGATTTCAGGCATGTGGCCCTAAGGAGTATGACGGAAAGGGAGGTGCGATAGCACTTACTCGCTGTGGATTTCGAAAAGATGGCGTTTGTACTTTGAAAAATTAAGTGGGTGTTTGAGAATCAAAAGGTGTGAAGTATGCTTGCCAGTTAGTTTTTTGCTCACAAAGGCCTGACATGGTGGAACACTCAAATCCAGGCAAGAGGCCATGAAGCGGCAATTGGTATGACCTGGAATGATTTTAAGGCTCTGTTGGTGGAGGAATTTTGTCCAAGTAATGAAATGGAGAGGTTGGAGAATGAATTTTGGAATCACAAGATGGTAGGAGCCAACCATGCAGCTTACATGGATCGGTTCCATGAACTGGACAAGCTGGTTCCACATCTTGTGACTCCTGAGTCAGCACGCATCAAGAGGTATGTAGCGGGATTGGCACCTGAGATTAGGGGAATGCTCAAGGCGATTCAGCCAACAACTATCCAAGATGCAATTCTGAGAGCCGGTATACTTACTGATGAAGCGATTAGCTGTGGTACCTTGTCAAAGAGTAATGAGAAGAGGAAGGCAGTGGAAGAGACTAGTAAATCAGGTGGGTCATGGAGAGATAATAAGAAGGCAAAAGTAGGGACAGGTTTTGTGGTGACAGCTCCTCCTAAAAACGAGTCTGTGGGTCCCTATTCGAAGTGTGCTAAGTGTTATACCTATTATCTTGAAAATGGTCCTTGCAAAGTGTGTTACAACTGTCAAAGACCGGGTCATTTTGTTAGAGATTGCCGAGCACCGTTTAAGCAAGTGGCTTCTGTGAATGCTGTTAAGATGGGTTATAATCGGAGGGTTTGTTATAAATGTGGCAGTTTTGATCACCTTCGCAATACTTGTCCCAAGATGAACCGAGCACCTGGTCAAGCAGGAAATCCGTTGGCTTTGGAAGGCAACCTTAACACCCGAAACAATAGGAATTGAGCTACAAGAAGGGCCTTCAATGTGAATGTGAATACGGTAGAAGCTTTACATGATCCTAAAGTGGTGACGGGTACTTTTTCTTTGAACGATCATTTTGCTACTATACTTTTTGATTCTGGAGCTGATTTTAGTTTCATTTCTACTGAATTTGTGCCTTTACTAAATGTGAAACCTAGTATTGTAAATCCTGGTTATGTGATAGAAGTAGCAGATGGTAAGAAAGTAGAAGTAGATAGGATTATCCGTGACTGCAAACTAGAACTAGGAAATTTCTTGTTTAGCATAAATTTGATACCGTTAGGTCATGGAAGTTTCTATGTGATTGTAGGAATGGACTGGTTGTCCCAGAATAAGGTTGTGATAGTTTGTCATGAAAAGGTGGTTGAAATACCGTTAGAAGGTAGTGGGATACTTAGGGTTCAAGGGGAACGTACTTTAGGAGCCGCTAAAGCCTTAATGAATGCTAAGGTAGATGAACCAAAATTGAGTGATATATCTGTAGTACGGGATTTTGTTGATGTATTCCTGAAAGACTTGTCGGGGTTACCACCACAACGACAAGTTGAGTTTCGCATAGATTTAGTTCCTGGAGCGACGCCAGTTGTGAAGTCTTTATGTCGTCTAGCGCCCTCGGAAATGCAAGAATTGTCTGGGCAGAGTCTAGTCCCACTGCTTCAAGAGGTTGCAAGACAGGGTTTAATATGAACCGAGTTCATTCCGTGGGGTAGCCCCAGTGTTGTTGTTAAGAAGAAGGATGGCTCTTTTCGTATGTGTATCAATTATAGAGAATTGAACAAGTTAACTGTTAAGAAATCGATTATCTCTCCAACAATTGATGATTATTTGATCAACTACTAGGTTTCGTGTTATTATCCATGATAGATCTTGATCATGTTATTCACCGATCCTGAGTACATGAGGACAATATTTCAAAAACCGCATTTTCGAACAAGGTATGGACATTTTGAGTTTACCGTTATGCCTTTCGGATTAACCAATGCACCGGCGGTCTTTATGGATTTGATGAACCGAGTCTGTAAACCGTATTTAGATAAGTTTGTTATTGTATTCATCGATGACATCTTGATCTACTCAAAGACTAAGGAAGATCATGAAGTGCATTTGAGGTTAGTTTTAGAATTATTGAGGAAGGAGAAGTTGTATGCTAAATTCTCCAAGTGTGAGTTCTGGTTGCAAGAAGTGCATTTCCTTGGTCACGTGGTTAATCAGAGTGGTATTCACGTGGACCCAAGTAAGATAGAGGCAGTAAAGAATTGGAAAGCTCCTACGACATCGTTTGAGATTCGATTGTTTTTGGGGTTGGCAGGTTACTACCGTCGTTTCATCGCAAATTTCTCTAAGATTGCTAAACCTCTTACCTCGTTGACTCAGAAGAACCAAAAGTATGTGTGGGGTGTGGAACAAGAAGAGGCTTTCCAGACTTTGAAAAATAATTTGTGTGATGCGCCGATATTGTCACTTCCTGATGGAGTTGAAGATTTTGTAGTTTACTGTGATGCTTCGAATCAGGGATTAGGTTGTGTGCTTATGCAAAGAAATAAGGTAATTGCTTATGCGCCAAGGCAGTTAAAAATCCACGAGAAGAATTATACAACACACAATCTAGAGTTGGGAGCGGTGGTATTTGCTCTAAAAACTTGGAGACATTATTTGCATGGTACAAAAAGTGTCATTTACACGGATCATAAAAGTCTCCAACACATATTTGATCAGAAGGAGTTGAATATGCGTCAAAGGAGGTGGATCGAATTATTTAGTGATTATGAATGTGAAATTCGCTATCATCCGGGTAAAGCGAATGTGGTGGCTGATGCATTGAGTAGGAAGGAACGGGTGAAACCTAAACGTGTACAGGCAATGGCTATGACTATTCAATCTGGAGTAAAAGGAATGATACTAGCAGCTCAGGGTGAGGCGTTTAATCAGGAGAACGTACTTGCTGAAAGGTTACATGGTTTAGATCAGCAGATGGAAAGGAAAGGAGACAGAAGTTTGTACTTTATGGATCGAATATGGGTTCCGTTAGTAGGAGGTGTGAGAACAGTAATTATGGATGAGGCTCATAAGTCCAGGTATTCCGTACATCCTGGAGCGGATAAGATGTATTATGACCTTCGAGATATGTACTGGTGGCCGGGAAGTAGAGAGGGGGATGTACGGTGCTAACTATTGTTATCGTATGTTTAACTTGTGCAAAGGTGAAGGCTGAGCATCAAAGGCCTTCGAGCTTATTACAAAAACCAGAGATACCTGAATGGAAGTGGGAAAACATCACTATTGACTTCATCACAAAGTTACCTAGAACAAGGAGTGGGCACAATGCGATATAGGTTGTAGTTGATAGATTGACCAAATCAGCACATTTTCTGGCAATACGTGAAGATTATAGTACGGAGAAATTGGTGAGGTTATACACCGATGAAATTGTCACACATCATGGAGTGCCTGTGTCGATTATTTTAGAACGTGATGCACGGTTTACATCACGTCTCTGGTAAACCTTTCAGAAAGCCTTAGGAACATGATTGGATATGAGCATGGCTTACCACCCTCAGACAGATGGACAGAGTGAGCATGCAATTCAAACGTTGAAGGATATGTTAAGGGCGTATGTGATAGACTTTGGTGGCAGTTGGGATGTCTACCTGCTGTTAGCTGAATTCTCTTATAATAACAGTTATCACACTAGCATTCGGTGTGCTCCGTTCGAAGCACTATATGGAAGAAAATGTAGGTCACCCATGTTATGGGATGAAATTGGGGAAGGTAGTTTGATTTGACCCGAATTGGTGCAGGAAACGACTGATAAAGTAGTGGTTATAAAAGAGAAGCTTAAAGCGGCGAGAGATTGTCAAAAGAGCTATGCTAACAACAGGCGCAAATCGTTAGAATTTGAGGTTGGAGATCGTGTGATGCTAAAGGTGTCGCCTTGGAAGGGCGTGGTTCGTTTTGGGAAGAAGGGTAAGTTAGTCCCGAGGTATGTAGGGCCATTTAAGATTCTTGAAAGGATCGGTCCTGTTGCATATCGGTTAAGATTGTCTGAGGAATTGAGTGATGTACATGACATGTTTCACATGTCAAACCTAAAGAAGTGTTTGGCGGATGCTAGCCTGCATGTACCATTGGATGAGATTAAGGTTGACAAAACTCTTAGTTTTGTTGAGGAACCTATAGAGATTATGGACCGTGAAATTAAGAGTTTAAAACGTAATAAGATATCACTTGTGAAGGTTCGTTAGAATTCAAAGCGTGGTCCCGAGTTTACCTGGGAGTGCGAAGATTATATGAAGTCTAAGTATCCTCAGTTGTTTGTTGATCGTGCTGATGAATCAGTTAGTTAAATCTCGAGACGAGATTTCCTAAAGGAGGGGATACTGTGACAACCGTGATTTAAGCAGGTTAGTTTATACCTTTAGAAATGGCTAAGTGTTCATTTTGTATGTTTCTTGGTGCTCTAATGTTCATTTTGTAGGGTTTGAGTGGTTTACGTATGTGCATGATGTCATTTTAGAGGTAAATGATTATCTTATTTTGTGTGCATATGAGTTTGGTGTTAAGTATTCCATTTGTTCACGTGTGGTGATAATGGAAAAATAAAAGACGTGTTGCTGACCTTTGTAACGTTCAATTCTTGGTTTTTAAGAGTTTCTTTTAAGCGTTTATATAAGAAGTATAAGTTATAGAAAGGGAAAGCATGTGACGTGAAATATAGAAGTTTGTAGCAAATTTTCTAAAAATAGAAAGTGGTTTGGTGAAATGAAAGTTATATTTAGAAAGTTTAGTAAGTAGCGTTTAAGTAAAAAGGTTTAATCAAACTAGATTAGGTTTTTATAAAAACTTAAGGTAATGAAGTAAATTAGTTAATTAATAAAATAATAAGAAAAAATAATATAAAAATATAATTATAAGGGGGTGGCCGATCGGTTTTGTTGGGTTTTACGGGTTTAAGAGTCAAATTGTAAATATAGGGGGATAAGAATACATTAAGATAAGTATTAACAAAACCTAGCTCATAATTTTCTTCTTTCTCTCCCGTTTTTCTGTAAGAAACCAGCCTCAAGGAACCCTAGGAGACAAATTTGGCGATTGATCCAAGAAAAACCTCAAGAATCGTTGTTTAGGTTCTAGCATTCAAGGTAAGCATGTTAATCCTATCTAATTCATATATTCATGTAACACTTATGATGGTAGATTCTAGGGTTTCATAAAATACAGAATATTAATGACATTTAATGATGCTAGAGTGATTAGGGCTTGATTAGGGTCATGTTCATGCAATTGGTTAGGTTAGATTTGCGTTAAAACTGGATTTAGGGTAAAGCAGAATTTTGGGTCGTATTCAACGACTGTTATCTTGGTGATAAAAATGAATATTGATATGTTTCTTGAGTCTATGAATAAGTTAAAAGAGTCTACTTTCTGGAAAATCCGTCCTCAAAGGTTTTTAAGGTCGGGAAGTCATTCAAATAATTTTTTATAATAAAAAGTTATTAAAACACTAAATAAATACGGGTCAGATTTAAGTCAGAATTAGAGAGGTAAAACCCTTATTTAAAATTCGAATTAAGGTTAGCCAAAACACAAAACTTAGTTTCTATATGTATATTAACCCCCATATGAAAATTAGCCTCTGAATAGTAGTCTAAGTATGGTTAATAAGTCCAAAACGTTTAGTGCGCGTGCAGGTCTAAATTGGGACTGTTTTGAAGGTTGATTTTCTTAGAAGTACTTGTACATGTAAATGATTTTTGGGAATTAAATGGTAGTTAGAGAACAAATAAAGGAACATAGATGATTTTTGGTATAATTTATAAAGGTCATCAAGTAAGGTTTTTTAGTTAGTCAAGACACACTAAAATTCTGCATTTTTGAATAAATTATAGTTAACTAATGTAACGTATTAATGAGGAGGTTAAGGTTGGGAATGGTGTCGAGGCAACCCATGATGGTTAATTAAACCCTTAGACATCCATCATATGATTGTTACATTGGCATAAGCTTTTGGCTTAGTCGCGTGTAACACGTATTGTTTTGTTGTTTACTTTTGTGCAAGGATTTGGGAAGTTGCTTAAGCATCAGGTGAGTTTCATAGCCCCTCTCTTCTTATGTTTTATTGGGGTGGAAATGATGCAAGTATTTTGGAAATGTTTTTAAGTTTCTGTAATTATGTGATTTTATTTAGTGCATGGGCATTTAAGTGTTATTATATGTCATGTGCTACATGTGGTGAAGTTTCTGTGTGTTCCAATTGGAGGGTAGCGATGCTACCCATTATATTTCTGTGTGTTCCAATTGGAGGGTAGTGCTTCTACCTATTTCTGTGTGTTCCGATCGGAGGGTAACGGGGTTACCCATGACTGTATGATGTGGATCGTGGGCACATTCCGTCCCAATTGTGGTTGTTTGGTATGATTGCATGTTAGCTTGTATAGTAGCTAGCTTAAATGTCCTGCCATGTTTTATTAATCACAGTAATATATTTTAAAGTTGGATTGTGTGTCGTAAACCTATGACTTTCACCAACCTTTGTGTTGACGTTTTAAGCATTATTTTTAGGTAACCATCTTGAGGATGTTGAAGTTAGGAAGAGTGGCTAGTGAGACCGTAGGCTTGCATGCGGAGTCATTCTCCTAAAGAATTTATTTATGTCATTTTAATTGTTTGATACTTGGTTGTTATTTGATTGTTTAGACTTTTAGAGTATGTTTCCTTGTGGTATGACTTTGCTATCGTAATGCAAGACTCCTTTATCTTGTGTTGGGTATTGTCATGACACATTGTGTCCCTTTTTAACATTTACTTCATTTAATTCTCTCTATTGTTGACATCATTGTGTTGTGATGATTCCCTTTCTCGTCACGCCTCGCGTTTCCGCCTTGGCGGGGTGTGACATAACTCCTCTTTAATTTTTCTTCTAGATCCTTCATATAACGACCGTTAGTGCATTTAACTGGATTTCTTTGCATCGTTAGTCCTTTTCGTCACTTTTAGTCCTGAAATGAATATTACACAACAAACAAGCAAACTTTGCAATATTTCATGCGTTAACGTATATATTTAGTGTATTTTCGAGGGATAATTTTATGTATATTTGGAGCGTTATCATCCGCTAAGGCGGAAACACGAGGCGTTACAGGATAGGCATCGTCACAACACATTGATGTCACAATAGACAATAACTAAAATGCATAATCACTTAATAAATCAAAATGTCATGATGTCACCTGACACAAGAGGGGAATTGTATCGTGGTTAATCGAAACACAACCATACATAGGCATAAAATGAAAATCCAAAATAACAAAGTACCAATTACGAAAGTATATCAACATGGAAAAATAAATGATAACTAGTAAGTCTTCAAAATGCAGGGAACCTACAGTCTCACTAGCCAAGCAATCTTAATCCTCTTAAGCTTCTCTAACTTCACTTGAAAATGGATACTCTCAAGTGTCAACATTACGTTGGTGAGCTCGTAGGTTTGAACTTAAAACAATTAAAAAGTTGTAAACGTATAATAAAAGTTTGACAAACATACGGTTAATAGCATGCATCATCAGTCTCATATCATAACAAATCATATCACAAAGTAGGTAGGCGTTACCCCCGATCTAACATCACAATAAGCTAGCATTGTATCCATGTATCAATCAATAAGAGTTACCACATTTGGCTGGAATGGCACAAGCAACTCATGCATCCACAAATGTATCATGTAAACTTACACCCATAATTGTATCGCATAACTACTTTATAACCATGTCCAAACAAAACCAATTTAAACCATTTAATCATAGCAAAGAAAACATTTGAAAACAATTTTTTATCCATTTTCACCCAAGACACCTAGAATATACTCCAGCATCAACCTCATGATTTGAAAAATTAATTTGCTAGGGTTTTTGACCTCACAAACATGACATAAATCTGACCCGAAAACTCAAATTCGACAATGAATCTTGTAAAAATATTTTTACTGACTTTCACTCACATTCAATTCACAAAACTACATTTGTTGGAAAGTAGACTCTCTATAGTTATTTTTAGAGTCACGAAAATCTATCAAACTCATCCGTATGACCGAGTTATGACTCTTACAAGTTGACCTAAAAATCTGTCCAGTTTTAATTCCGAATTTAACAACAATTTAACCCAACAAAAAGTATACAAACGCTATTAATTACACCCTAATTGATTATTAATGATCAAACTAACATGTTTACTGAATTTTTATGAAACCCTAATTCCACCAATTAAAAAGTTACAATTAATTGAATTAAAGAAAAGATTGAGTTAGGGTTTATACAGAAAACCTTCAACCGCGAAACACATGATTCTACAACTTAAAAAAACTCTTGAATTTTTTGATAGTTTCTTCCTTGTTCTTGAATGTCGACCCAACAAAAAAATATGGGGAAGAAAAAGTGTTTCAGGGTTTGAGGGTTTAGGGATATTTATATTTGTTTTAAGATAATTACCAAAACAATTACTTTCCTTCTTGGATTAGGATTAAAAAAAAGGATTTCTTTTCCCTTTTTTCTACCTAGGCCGACCCCCTTTTAATATATATATTTTTAATTTTTTTTATCAAAATACTTTATATTATTTGTTTACTCAAAAACCTGAATTTTATTTAAAGTCTAATTATACTTTAACTTGTTTACTTGAAACTTAAAATTAAATACACATTAACACTAAAAAATATAATATTTATTTCACTAATTATTTTTCCCAAATATTATTTTTACTCACCAATAAATAAATTACCGAACCTTGATTAACTAATTAAACTTGAACCGAAATGAATCTACGCACACACGATTAATTATTCCATCATAAATAAAATAACTGCAACCACTAGAAATCAATCATATTCATATGCATCATTTCTAACGAAATGAAATGACTATATCATCCATTTCTTGCATCATATACTTAAAAATAACTCATGAATCTCATATGCACCTAGTTTGAATCACAAAATAGATAGTCAAGGTAACACTAACAGTTAAATTAACGTGATTTGGTCACAGGGAAATTCGTCCCAAAATTTAACTAGTACTTCCATTGATAATCTTCACATTCTTATGTAAACTTAGGTCCTCATTTATAATTCCAACGAACGTTAATGATTGGTATCCTACGACGTTTTAACCTCCTAACTTCATGATCCATAATCTCGACAAGTTCTTCAACAAATCGTAGAGTCTTGTCTACTTTGATTTCATATAACGGCACATGCAGACTTGCATCCGCTAAACACTTCTTCAGATTTGACACATGAAACGTATCGTGTATGCTACTCAATTCTTAAGGCAAACTTAAATGGCAGGCTACAGGACTGATCCTCTCAATGATCTCAAATGGTCCTACATACCTTTGTGCTAACTTGCCCTTCTTACCAAAACTCAGTACACCTTCCCAAGGTGACACTTTCAACAACACTTGGTCTCCTATACTGAATTCTAAAGGTTTACGCCTATTATCAGCATAACTCTCTTGACGATCTCTTGCTGTCTTGAGCCTTTCCTTAATCAATATCAATTTATTAGTTGTCTCTTGTACCAATTATGGTCCAATCAACCAACATTCTCTAATTTCAGCGCAAAGAACAGGTGACCTACATTTCCTTCCATACAATGCCTCAAATGGAGCACATCGGATACTCGAATGATATCTATTGTTATAGGAAAACTCAACTAAGGGTAAGTGAGTATCCCAACTACCTCCAAAATCAATCACATATGCTCTTAGCATATCCTCCAAAGTCTGAATGGTACGCTCACTTTGTCCATCCGTTTGAGGATGATATGTCGTACTCATATTTAACCGTGTTTCCAATGCTTTCTGCAACATTTGTTAAAACCTTAAAGTAAATCATCCATCACGATCTGAGATGATTGACACAGGCACTCCATGCCTTGCTACTATCTCATTGATATAGTCTTTCCAACCACTCCATCTTGTAATCTTCTCGTATGGCTAAAAAATGAGGTGACTTACTTAGTCTATCGACTATTACCCAATTAGTATCATGCCCACTACTTGATCTAGGGAACTTAGTGATAAAATACATGGTAAATCTATTGATGCTTATCAGACCGGTTTGAGACATATCAGGTCGGGTCTATCGGGTTTTGAAAAAATAAGATTTAACACCCAACCCGACCTTATAAGGAATCGGATCTATCAGATTGCGAGTTATCGAGTTGGGTCTACCGGGTTACTTGTTTAGAAAAAAATAGACCAGTAATAAAAAATTTCTAATACTATGGACTTTTGGTGCAAAGTGTTTTATAACAAGGTTTTGCACCCGCGCTACGCTGCGGAACGCGAGGTTTTACGTTAAAGATTAACTTTGGAACCAACGGATAACCTCAGGAACTATTCTCGTAACTTGATAACCCCAAGGATAATTTTTGTAAATTGTTGCTGAAAATTTGTACGGAAACAGTCCCTAAGGTTACTTAACGCCTGTTAACTAACACCCGTTAACTATTGACCGTTAACTAACACCCGTTAAGGACTAACTTTGCAACGAACCGATAACTTCAGGGATTGTTTTCATAACTTCTGGGCAGTGTTAATTTTACTGTTCACTCCCTCACGTTAAACTGTTCATGATTTTTTTATTCTTTTTTTGTCCTCTTTCTTAACGGCCGTTAACTTCAACTCACGCCCCCTCTTATTGTTATATTTATATAATGCTTGCTAGTTGCCAATGAATGAACATATGATATGACTAAACCAAATTTAGATGCACATATAGACATTGTCTACTGGAGGGCATATGTATATATTAGTTTTATGTCTATTTTTTTATGTTTACATTATGTCTGGCTTCTCAGCATACGCATATATTGATTTTGTTCAACAAATTTGAAAAAAAATGTGTTGTGTTAGAAACACGAAAAGTATCAGTCACTACCAATAATAGTTAGTCAAAGCCCGTAGTTAGTCCAATGTAATGACAGTAATCTAATTGGGCCAAAAGACCCATGGAAAGCCTACAAGCTCTCCTTATCTGGCCATATTGGTAGTATAAATACCCTTTTCATGCCTTGCAGAGTGTGTTGGTTGTTCATTATTTCACACACATAATACAAGTTTCCTTTCATGTTTCTTTCTTCTCTTAAGTGTTTCATAAACACTGTACTCTTTAAAACCACCTCTCTATGCTCTATTGTTTTGTTTTAGAATCTTTCAATTGGTATCAAGAGCCATGGAGTAATTTGTTTAGTTTTGTGTTTGTTTTTGGGGGTTTGTTGGTCTCCCGAACACAACACTCTTAATTAACGAGATCATTAATGATATCCTTCCTTTTGCGGCGAGAAAGACATCTAAAAGTATCATTGCTAAACTCGTGTTGGCGGCAGCTACTTATTTTATTTGGCAAGAGAGGAATGGTCGCCTATTCAAGATTTTGAAAAGAACGGTAAATCAAGTTATCGAATATATTATGAATTCGGTGAGGCTTAAGTTGCTGTCTTGTCGGTTGAAGAAGACTCGAAGTGCTTTGGATCTTGTGAAGGCTTGGAATTTATCAGAAGCGGTTTGTTCTTGATTTTATGTTTTAAGTTTTTTGCTTGTTTATTTTTAGGTGGTATTTCCCTATTGAAGTTATTGTTAATGTAATAGGGTAATAACCATGTGGCATCTCATTCGGTTAGTAGAAGTTCGACCTTGTGCTCGACGTTAATGTGGCACGTCAGTCACATTCCATTGTTCTTAACTGTTTTTTGGGTGATTAATATATTTTACCGGGGATATTCCCCTTTACCTAAATTTTTTTTCTCTAAAACCGTACGCTTTTCTTGTTATTTTTTGATTTAATGATGAGATTAATTATCGTTTGAATAATACTCATCTTCATATTCAAAATCCTCTTACGATCACTTATTGAAAGAAAGCATGATAATGGTTTGTGGAATATGTTCAATTCTTCCTAATTCTGAACTTAGATGGTTAAAGGGTTCTCATTTGGTGAGGAAGAAATATTATGCTTATTTGGTAAAGAAAGATAGAGTTTTGATGAGAAGATAGTTTGGGTTTTGAGTTGTGCTTTTGAATTGTTTGAGCAAAGTTACACATGTTGTGCATTTGCTCATGTTTGGCTTTTAGGAAACAACGACTTTACCAATTGCATTGCAAGGTAAATTACTTGAGTATTTCGGATGAAATATTCAAGTCGTCAATCCTACTTCATTGTGTATTTTATGCATATATTTGCCAAATATTTGGAACACAACTATTGGACAAGTAGACTCAATATGACATCATCTACACAAGTGTGAGTTATGATCCGATGCATATTCTTATCGTCTTGGAAAGGGGTGTCGTTATTTTCATATCAATCGAGTGTGATTGAGTATGTAGGTTTAAGATAATATCTCTTGTTATATTTTGATATAATCTTAAAGCTAGACAAATAAGAATCCGATTTCTTGTCCATACTCGAAAACTTGTCAATTAGATTCGATAATAATATCAATCATAGTTTGAATAATGAGTTGATATATATTCGAAATCTTTCTTGACCCTCACGAACACTCTTTTAAAAGAAGACAAATAAAGATTTTCATAGTGTGTTCCACACTAACTCCTAAGGACTAGTTGTATATAGAGGTTGATGAATAATGAGTTAATTTCATTACTTCAAGATTGTTCCTATATTTTGCGTGTGGGAAAATCTATTATGTTGTTATATGCATAATATGCATAGTTTTTGAGATTTTATTAGTATTTATGAATGAAGTTTTTCTAACTATTTAATACAACACACTCTTTTGTAAAACACTATTTGTTTATGAAAAAGAATATAATTAAGGTGTGTGTGTTAGGGGGACAATGCAAGCACATGCAAAGTTTAAAAATATCAATTTTCTTTTATCTTAATTCCAATGTATTAGTATAAATTTTTATTTTGTCTTTACCAACCCAAGTCAAACACCGCAGATGATAAAAAGATTTAGATTTCTTGTTGGAAGAGAGTTGTTGTGTTGAAAATATTTTAGTGACGGGTTTTATAATATGAATCTTAGGACACTTATTTTTCACACACACTTGACAAACTATTTAACTCTCATTTCTAAATGCGTTACTACACCTCAAAAATGATTACAAGATGACGTTTATGTAACAATTGTTAAATATAAGTAATATATGCCTATATGCCAGTGCACAAACAATATTGCAACTTAACGCAAGTGAATTCTATCGTAATTCCTATTAGGCACTAATCGAAAAACTATATAACAATTAAATAGTGTACATGGCATGTGAGTTAGAAAAATAAGTTAGCATCAATTACACAGTAGCAATGCCTCATTTATCTAAGTACCTATTACAAAAATACGATACAAGTACAATAATATATCATTTAGCATGCACATCAAAGATATTTATGTCGTTTTCGTGTATTTAACTAAATGATGTATACATAAGCTTGTTTTTTATTCGTAACTAAAAAATTTCCTCTCCATTTAAAATAATAGAATCAATGTTTTGAAAAGTATAAAGTTGCTACCGTTTTTTCTAAAGATACAATGACTAGAATGTTGCCTTGAAAGAAAAAATAAAATACAAGTTTTAGTAATATACGAAACATTAAAGTTTTCGACACTATGTAGTATTTTGCATTTCTGACTTATTTAAAATTTTAAGAATGACATCTGAGAAGTTCCTTTAAAAGAACGTGACTCTGATTACTCTTCGAAACTAACGGGTGCACGACTTCTAGGATTCGGTTCGATTTTATATGATTTTTTGAAGTTTGCAAAAACTGACGATAACAGGATAGGCGCGCCTCCGCATAAGGCGACGACCCCCATATAGATTTGGGGGTATGCCCAAACATTTATGGGACGGCCACCAGTGACCCAAAACACGTTTATTAATTCAATATCCATTTTGTAACTTAACTGTAGGAACATACGGACTTTGAAAAAGTTGTTCCAGCACTATAAATTTCGTGTTTTAGACTTATTTCTTCACTACAGACTTAGACAAACATAAGTTGACACTTTCAAGTTCTTATGTGTCAAAACGTGCATAAAGAAGCATGCAAAACATCTTTGTAACACAAGTTAAGAAAAACGATTTGTTAACTTAGTTTTTAGATGTGCTAATATCGCGAGAAACATTACAAATTAACCAAACCCTATATTGTACTTCTGCATGTATCCGAGGACACAAGTTATTCCAATAATTGCCTCATATGCCGGAGCATGTAGTGGCGCGGGAAAAGATTAAAGATCAATTCAACCCTAGAAATCACTAAAGCCATGGTAGAGTGGTGATTCATCATATGATAAAAGCATAAAAGCTTTATATTTACAAGAAAACAAGTTTCATAGTTTAATGTGTGTATTTTATTTGTCCAAAAGCAAGTTTTACAAATAAAACATAACATGTCACAAGAAGTTTATAATTATGTGTGTAATTTAACAGACAAATTTAAACCAAAATTCGAGTAAGTTCGTCGTGGGAAGTCACGTTTCTAAGCGCAACATTATAGATAACCACACCCATATGACACATAAACTCGCAAGAATCTTTTGGTTTAAATAAAACAAGTTTTACTTTAATTATTAGTCCGTTTAGAGTTTCAAAAAGTATTTTGCATATATTAACCAGTCTCATTGAATATCACATATAAGCAAATAAACAGACAGAAAGAGGGGATGAGGTGAAGACAGACTCTATATAGAAAGCAGTAAATCAAATAATGCCTCGAGTTCTCAAAAGAGTCTTCCCCAAACGGAGAACCAAAAGACTCTCACTAGGTTTTCTGCTAAAATACCTAGCTCGCCACATCCATCATATAACATGATTACATGAGTCTTAAGGCCAGGAAAAAGAAAAGAAAATATAAAGACTTAATTAACTTTTAATTTTAGGTTATTCTTTTCCAGTCTATATTAACTAGTAATAATGTAAAGATTCTAGGTTTTTATTTATTCTTTATGGCAAGAATTGCATATTGTTGCAATAATTTTTGGTCAAAAGAATGAATAAAATTTTCTCTAGCGGTTTAGCGTGTTTTATAGGTATGTAACCCATAACACCAAACGAGATTGACTCGTAATGCCACTGTTGGGATTTTATAAACTAGTAAACCATTTACTACGAGTACCCAGCAGATGGATTGTTGATACAAAAGTTGGACGATCCTTGATTAGGTCCGAATTAGGTGTAATACGGATCTGTTAGGCTCCGATTCCTGTATCAATTAAGTCTTGATGTATGAGACCTGCGCACTAAGAAAACAAAACACCGTTAGGCTTACCGTGGGATTGTCTCCCACGATTATCCTCTGGCGTGAGAGTAAGTAATCGGTTTAGGTTTCAGTAGAAAGTTAGGGTTATGAGGCGTACCTTAGATGAGAGCCGAGGTGCTCCTTATATACTCACCAAACCCTAACGGGCTTTGTCCCATTAATTAGGTTAGTATCCGAGAGGCCTCACCGTTTATTTAGTAACTAGCGGGCCCACCTCCTAATTATGACTCGTCCGTAACGGGTGTTCTAGATACCTGCGCATGTGTGCGCTAGTTGGGCCTCATGGGCCTAAATTCTCGTCGTGATAGCCCATATGTCATGGGCTTCCCCATAGGCAGTACCATTTGGGCCTTGGAAGCCCGTATTGATGTCGCTATGGCCCATTCATTATGGGCCTGGGTATAAGTACTATTCGTGGGTCGGGTTCATGACCCGAGGTTGGACTATACGTCATCATGTCCCCCCAGTCTAGTATGCGCTTGGTAAGACCGCGGATGCTAGACTACAAATAGTCGCGGTAAAAATCCCTGGATGCGTATCGTGGAAGAAACAAGAAATTGTCCCGCCCAAAACAATGAATCTGGTCAACTTGAGTCGCAAAAATGCCTCTTCGTAATTCGTGAGAAGGTAGCTAGATATAGCTTATACGTTTCACCCCTACCACACGATTAGGACAAGTGGGGGACACGTGTTCCTCATCCGGCGTCGTGTCAGTAACAACTTGCCCTATATAAGGGTTCGCCTCCATTTCACTGTTATTGCCACAGTAAAAAAAATCTCTTCCACCACCATTGATAAAGCTTCCATTAATCATCAAAAATCAGACACAGGTAATACGCGCGTGCGCATCCAAACCCTTGCTTCGCAAATCATGGTGTTGCAACTTACTGATTTTACATCAGAAATAACAGATGAGGAACTTCGTGAGTTCACATCTGAGTATTACATCCCATTCGCATTGCACCCGGTAGTGCCGGCTGCGAGTGCGAGTATAGCGGATTTCCCAGAGGGGAAGGTTGGGGTATACACACGGTTCTTTGAGTTTGCCAATCAACGTGTACCCCTTTCGTTGTTTATGTGCAACGTCCTGAATCATTATCGTCTTCATATTTCCCAATTGCACTGCATAGGCGCGGCAAAAATATCTAATTTCGAGGTTAACTGCCGCCTATTGTCAATTAATCCCACGGTCCATTTGTTCCGCACCTTCTATCATACCTCTTGGTCAAACGGATGGGTATCGTTTTCCAAGCGCGCCGGGCGTTTGCAGTGCTATACCGAAAAACTAGATGCGCTAAGGCGTTGGAGGGAGATGTTCTTCTGGGTAGATGATGCGTTTGTTCCCTGGGACTTCGCATTCTATACGCAGGGGTCATTGCCGAGGGATGAGCGTCCACCCCCCGGGTCGTATAGTATGGAGGATGCGGAACTCATAAATGAGAACCGTATCCCTATCAACGCATACTCGGAAGCCTTTCTATGCCACATGGGCATTAGTCGTAATTATTTCCGAAGCCCTGAGGAAGTGCCGACGTTTATAGGCGATGACGGCCGGGGTGGGTGCTTGTCCCCCCTTAACCCACGGTGAGGAGCCGCTGTTAGAAAGTACCGCAGGGCGCACAATGGAACTCGTGCTGGAGCAACCGGAGGTTGAGAGTACTAATATGTTAGCACCCACACCCCTGCGCAGTGTACCAGGTGGAACTATGGAGCCCCCAGGGCCAGACGCAACAAGCGTTGGTTCGTCAGAGGATGCGGATGTCGCAGAAGTTGACTCTGGGTTGAAACGCAAGAGGGCCACCAATGATGACGGCGCGGGCCCGTCAAAGAGGGTGCGTCCTGTCAGTCTAGGTGCACCAACACCGCATAATATTGCCTTGCCCTTCACCCCCTTCTTCTTAGCAAGCCTTATGGCGTGGGCCTCTAAAGACTCCTTCAACGGAATCTCCTTCTCAATTGCAAACGGATTCAAGATGTCACGCGGACAGGCAAAGATAGGAACCTGCAGTTGCGCCACGTCCGGCTTGAGAAAGTAATCAAGCTCACATCTATGGGGTAATCCTGGTCACGCTCCAGCTGTGCAATCTGAGGCAGCTCTAACAATTTCATCGCCTCCATCACAGCAACAAGCTCCTCATATGCATTATCATTATATCCAGGTACCTGTGCGGCAGGCACTGTCAGCAACTTCTGTTCATGCAGTTCCTCCACTGCTTCCGCCTTACCACGTGCCAATGCACACTTCACCACATCCCCAAAGGACTGCTTGACCTCCTAAGATTCCAAAGTGCCCATGGCAGCAAGACGCAGACCATGGCTTATGAGCTACCTGCGCTCAGCAATCGCGGACAACATGTGAGGGTACAACTCCTCATCATACTCAATACCGAGTTTGCGTAACTTCTCCTCCTGCTTCTCCAACAGCTCCTCCACTCTCTGGCGAAACTCATCCAGCCCAGCAAAATGGTTGTTCTTACCCCTGATCACGTCCGAATCAACACGTATAAAATATATATAATATATAAATACGTAATAATAAGGATAGGCCAATAATAGTAT
>BQNB010039255.1:0-44631 GCA_026074375.1 Tanacetum coccineum | reverse complement strand
TGCCCAATCATTCCTTGTGACATTCAAACACAAATCGTCAATCGTCTTGCGATTTTCCATCTCTAGCCTCGTTGGGACAAAACGACCCGGGAACACCCTATACTGCTTCCGGTTTACTTGGTCTCGCGGATTCTGATCCTTGTCGTATTTATATTATTATATATATTGATTTAAAGGGTTAGTTTCGGCGAGTCAGCGGTTTATGTAATTATGCCTGATAGCGGTTTGATTATAAGTGAATATTTTATTTTGAGCAGGCAAACCGCTACGAGGTAGCGGTTTGATGAAGATTATTTTTACTATTAAAATAATCCAAACCGCTATTTCGAATTTTTCTTAACTGGTAGCGGTTTGATTAAAAATGAATATAATATTCGTAGTTGTTTGGTCATAGCGGTTTGATTAAAATAAATAAAATATTCGTAGCTGTTTGGTCATGGCGGTTTGATTAAAATGAATAAAATACTCGTAGCTGCTTGATCATAGCGGTTTGATTAAAAATGAATATTATATTTGTAGTTGTTTGGTCGTGGCGGTTTGATCATTCCGCTACATAGCAGTTTGATCATTTCGCTACACAACGCTTTGATTAACTCTTCTCACAACGGTTTGGTGCCAAGTGGGTAGCGTTTTGGGCCTAAATCTCAAAGTTTTGGCCCATTAGTCCTAATACCCTCTCAAGGCCCAATTCAAAGGCACAATTACCTTGTTAACACCCATTTGGGACTTGTTAACATGTTTGTGTTCATCGAATATCCTTGACCAATGTGGACTTAATCTCACCATAATCAATTGAAGCATGTCAATGTTCTCATCTAACATCAAGATATATATCATGTCTGCTTGTCTTTGTTGATATCCTTGTGCAGACAAAATGGCTAATGAGAATGTTCCCGCTCCTGCTCCCACAAGATCTGATGATCAGATTCTTCCTTTTGCTGCGTGGGTGCCTATCGGAAAGAGCAACCATGCCTTGGATCTTCAAAAGGGGCAAAAGAACCCAATCTTTTAGATTGTTGTGGATATTCTATAAGACACAAACTTCTTCAGGGCATTCACTGCTTCTACCTCGGTTTCAGCTATCCACATTCAACAATTCTGGAATACGCTTACATATGTGGAAAAGGCTGGGACTTGCCGATTTTAGCTGGATAAAAACTGGTTCACACTGGATGATAATCTTCTGAGGGAAGCTTTAGAGATAACCCCTATTGATCAAGCTCACCTGTTTGTGTCACCTCCTTCAGGTGATGTATTTATAGACTTCGTGAATGAGCTGGGTTATCCGGAGGTGATTCACTTTGTGTCAAGTATGGCGGTGAATCACCTGTATCAGCCCTAGAGAGCAATATTGTCTATGATCAACCAATGTATCACAAGAAAGACTTCTGGGCATGATAGGCCTAGATATCCAGTTCTTTAGATGCTTTGGGGAATTATAACAAGTACTAATGTTGACTATGCTGAGCTTATGTGGGAAGAGTTTGTGCAAGCTATGCAGACCTTTCTTACTGATAAGGCCAATTTAGGCAGTCCCACTAAGAAGGGCAAGAAAGACAAACCTCACCTTATTCCTTATTGTCAATTCAAGAAGCTTATTACCTGTCACTTGGTAAGAATGCACAATATTCACCAAAGATCAGCATCTCGGTTTCATCTTGCTGAAGAAGACCTCAGACTCGGTAATCTCAAATTCGTCTCCAAAGGCGAAATCGATGAAGTCTTTGGAATGCCAATTCCCAACGAGCTGATCTCAAACAATATCAGGAATGAATCATACTACAATGCTTATCTAGAAATGGTCGCAAAGCATGATCAAAAAGTTGCTGCCAAAAAGGAAGGAAAGAAGAAATCTGCAAGTACCAAGCAACCCAAGCCAAAGCTTGCTATCGAGAAGTCAAGCAAACCAGCACCTGCACCAAAACCAAATGTAACCAAGGAAAAACCTTCTAAGGCCTCTACTTCTAAGCCACCCAAGCCGAAGCCTGCCAAAGAAAAGTCAACCAAGGCTACACCACTACAAAAAGCCGACAACGATAAAGTTACAAAAGTTTGAAATGTGAAGAGCTCTTTCTAGCTAGTTGATGAACCTGATGAAGAACCAGCTCATTCTAAACCTGAACCTGAGCCTGAACAAGAAGGTGCAGGTGAAGAATATGATATGGAACGTACTATTCAGATAAGTCTGGAATCGTTTCAGGCACATGGTCATGCACATGTTGGAGGTGTGGCAATTCAAGAACCTGTTGTAGAGGCCATCCGACCACTCCCTGTAGTAGAAGGAAAGGGTAAAGCCATTGTCACTAAAGAACAAGCTGCCCAATCTCTGCTAGCCCTGCATACACCAAAGAGGAGAAGCACCACGAACCAATTCATACTCCAAAGGCGAACTCCAACTACTGAAGAGGCATCAACTAGAACCTCTACATAACCATTGGATGACACATCTGCCAATATCATTCATGACTCTTCGTCTTCTGCAGATGCTGAAACAGGTGCTACATCAGATAAGACAAGTAGTGGAGGTGATACGGAGATAGTGCAAATTACTGAAGAACTAGGAGAAGATGTGGAGAAACAGGAAAACGTCAAGGAAAAGATGGTGGAACTTGATCAAGACCAGGCTGGATCAGACCCTGGTGAAACTCTTGAGTCTCGACCTCAACCAGAGCAGGTACACATGGAAGAAGACCAGGCTGGACCAGACCCTGGAATAAGCCGTGTGGCTCTTGCTGGACCAGACCCTGAGCCCACGCACGACGAATTCATGGCTGATTTGTACCCTAAGGTTCAAGAGAGTTTAAAGTTTTCGGCTGATGAACATGTCATCCTAGAGGATCCTCTAAGCTCAACCGGGACTCTCTCGTCAATGAAGAATCTGGAGGATGCATATGCTATTGGGGATCAATTCATTAATGACAAATCCACTGATGATGAACCAGGAAAACTCAATGTGGAAGCTGAAGTGGTCTCCATGGTTACTGTTCCAATATATCAAGCGTCATCCTCTGTTCCTCCACTGTCCACACCAGTAATTGATCTTTCACCTCCTAAACCTGCATCATCTACCACTCAAACACCAATCTTTACAGCAACAACAACGACAACAACAACACCCCTTCCACCTCCTCCACAACAACAAAGCACAACTGAATCAGAGTTAGCTGAACGTGTCGCAGCTCTTGAAAAGAAACTCTCTGATTTAGAGCAGACTAACAAGAATCTTGATAACACAACTCGGAATCTTGGATCTAGGGTCTACACTTTGGAGCTTAGGGATCTGCCTCATAAGATTAATGAAGCAGTCCGTGAAAATGTCAAAGAGGCGGTTCAAATAGCTCTACAGGCTCCCCTTCGAGACCGCTTCAGAGACTTGTCCGAAGAAGATATGAAAGAAATGCTTCACCAAAGGATGTTCAAGAGTGGTACATACAAATTACTTCCTGAACATATCGCTCTCTATGAAGCACTGGAGGAATCTATTGCACGAGCTCAAAGGGATCAATTCCTTACTAAAAAGGACAAGTCATGCAAGCGACACCGTGACGATCAAGATCCTCCTCCTCCTCCACCTGATTTGGATCTCACTAAGAGGCGACGACATGACACTGGCGCTTCTGGTTCATCACAGCCTCCAGCTCCTCAGTCATCAACATGTAAAAAGTCTGACACTCGAGATGCTCCTTCAAGCTCCTCCAAGCAACAATCCGGTCCTCATGATGAGCAACCAGTCGAAGACATACCTATCCCAGATTCTGCCAATATATCTGATTCAAAAGACACTGGTTCTGCACATCTTCCATATGTCAAGCCTAGGCCAGCATGGTTGAAGCCGATTCTAGAAGACGACAGACCAGCCACTCCAGAAGCTGCTTGGGTCATTCCTACATCCCACGTTCCTGATGCTGAGAACAACTGGGCCAATGCTTTAGCTACCACGTATCAAGCTCTGGCAGAGAACTCTTTACTTGAAAAGACTGGGGATATGCTTACGTTTATGATGTGGTATTGCCAGAGATGGGAAAGACCGAGCTTACTCAAGCAGATCTTGAAGGTCAAGTTTATGAAGTCGTTAAAGCTTTCTACCCAGACGTTGTTCATCTTCAGTTTCAGATGGAAGAGTGTCACAAGATGCTTACAAATCAGATTGACTGGACTAATCCAGAAGGTGATAAAGTCAGGATAGACATTAACAGACCTCTGCCTCTTAGTGGTCCACCAGGTTATGTCATTGTTCAAACTCAATTCTTTTTCAATCACGACTTGGATTATTTATGATATGGCAGCAAGGGAAGCGGACAGGCTTTGTCAATTTCCAAGATGAAAGCTGCTCGTTATCATGAATTTAGACTTGAACTACTTGTATCTGAGCATATGTGGATCGATGACGTCTGCACCTATGACATAAGTGCCTCTTATGGTATCTCTCATTGGTGGTTTAATCATCAGAAATTCTACATTGACCAACACACAGCTAAATCAAGCCATAAGATAGTCAGAACTCACATGCGTATACTCAGTGTTGTCAGAATAAAAGCCTACTCTCGCTACGGGTACGACTACCTAAAAGAGATCACACTGCGCAGAGCTAATCATCAAGAATACATGATTGCCGAAAAGGACTTCAAAAACTTGTATCCCAGTGACTTTGAAGATCTGAATCTGTTGCTTTTTCAAGGTCATCTAAATCATCTTCCTGGTTCAGACATACGTATGCTTTCTACTGCTGTTAAACTGTGGACACAAAACCTAGTGATTCAACAGCGGGTTGAAGACTTCCAACTCGGCATTGAGAGCTACCAGAAATAGCTGAATCTCACTAAACATGGATGGGATGCAACCGACTTCGAGTTCAAGCATGATTATACAATCATTGATTCACCACGTGCAGTTGTGTTCCCTGTCAGTAACAATGAACGGAAGATCATGCGGTTCAATGAGGTTTACAAGTTCAGTGATGGTAGGCTGACAAATATTATAGAAGCACTGGATTACAGAGTTAAGGAGTACAGGGTTAATCGGCTCAATCCGGGTATGGACACGCAGTTTTGGACTGATAAGGATGTGGAAATGAGCAAGGAATTTATACATGCCATTGAATGGAGACTCAAGACCAGAAGAATCTTCCGGAATTTGGAATGCTTTGTTGGTGGACGAGTTTGCGATATTGACTACAGACTTCTTTAGAGAATGGAATGATCTCTTCATTCCACTTATAAGGTCAATATCATTTGTATATATATATTGTATCTTGTACATTATAAAGTTGTGATATACTTAGTGTTATGTGTCAGTGTATGAATTTTTTATGAATTTTTCATTAAATTCAAAAAATTTCAAACCTATCATACCAGATACTAACAGAATCCCTCATAGATTCAAAGGGAGCATTAATATGTTTCCCACTCGGCTTGTGATTAAATTAGCACATTTTTCTCCCAGTTTTTCTAACATATTCGAATCCATTGGTATCCAAAATATCAAAGGATTTGACATTTTTGATAAGGGGAGAAAATGTGATTAAAATATGAAAACTGATAAAAAAAATGTGATTTTGTGGACTCATATGTATACTCCTCCCTCCTTGTGCTAAACAATTTCGTTTAATCGATGCACATGTTGAGGAGGAGCGTTTCTAAAAGTTCAAAAACAATTAAGGTACTAAAAGCTTTGATATTTATATCATAAGTACCTGATTGAGTTTTTCAAATTGGTTTATAGCAAGGTGAACTGTATCAAAACGACCGACCATGTATTTAATTTTCTCGGAGATATAAGGTTGGTAAGGTTATGTATTAGTTCCATGATCCAGCCAGAAACGAAGGGATCTACCCAGGGACAATCCACTAGTTAGTGTAGAAGTCCTTAGGTATGACATAAAAAGGAGTAAATGAGAAAATAAGGGAATAGTGCCGACTGAGATAGAGCTAGAATTGGAACAAACCCAACAAGGTTCTAGTAATGAAGTCTCGGTAAGCACTGAAGGGGTTGAAGAATTAAAAAGAAATGTAAGGATAAAGGGTGTAAAGAAAGAAGCCCTCCATACACTTAGGCAGGAACCGGGTCAATACATCTACTGTCAGAATCCCAATGATGATTGCTGACATTGAAGACTGACATCATGGACTCAGTGATGCAATGCACAACCCTCCCTAGCCACTCAGAATCTCTCAAAAGAATTCTGTTTCATTTCTCACGGAGACTTAACACGTTATCTATTGACTTTCTCACTCCGAGTTAGTTGATATTAAAAAGGTGGCAGTCCGCTCCAGCCTCTGATCACTAAAACCAAAACACACAATTGAGTATAAAGCCAAGAGATCATCAATCAATCTCATTAGGACACTATTCCATACTACTTGTTCTTCACACAATGTGAAAACAAGGACTATCATAAGAGTCATACGCATTATACTTGTGGTTTTGCCAGAACATCCGAGTGACACTTATGTGTTCACAATGAAGATGGAAATCCTGCTTGAGCCAACATCAAGCAAGCTCATGATAGGTAACTTGTGAGATCCTTAATGGGTCAAACTTGTGACACTGGATATCGAATCGGTCCAGATTATGAATTGACGATTGATGAATTTTGATAAATGCTTAACACTCTCGATGTGTCACAAAAACACTTTCTCAAGTGACACGTCGATTGATTTTCAAATCAATTTTCCTCTTCAATCGGTTAGATAATAACTAACTAATTCACTCTTATCGTGTTGTCTACTTTGAGACGTTTCGATTAAAAGAACAGGCAAGTTAGGTGATTATGATGTTCATACATTAGAAGATCCAACACTTATACTGGAAATCCAATCAAGGAGATTCTTTTTAAGATTGAATCTACCTGATCACAGGTCGGTCCTTACAGGATCTGGAGGTTAATCCAACCAAACTCAGGCGAATGACAAAGCTATATTCGTCCACAAACTTTATTGCTAACAGTTTTATTACAGGTTTAAGTAAAGATGGAGATGGAGATACCTTGTTCCAGTGGAGTCTATTTCATAATCGCATGCTCATACTCGACCAATACATCTAATGACCTCATGAAAGAACAAGTATATGTTTCAAAGCTTCTGCAACTCTGATATCAAAACCCTCTCGAAGTGATCATGTATTAAAGTTTGAGGAACTTCAAGAATGAGGAATAATCAAGCTTTCACCATCAAGAAAGGTATGAGCATGCCGATCCAGATGTCACCAGCACAAGACAACAAAAGACCAAAAGTTGATGATCAGAGATTAGATTTGGCTGATGATCTCAAAGAAGCTCCAGATCACATATCAAGTACAATCACAAGCCACAAGACAAAGATCACTACATCAATGTACAAGATTTCACATGAAGAATCAAAGACGACGAGCTGAACACAAGATCAAGATTGCTGAGCTTAAGTTAGTATTTTCTAGGGTGACCTCCCTTAGGGGGAGATTGTTAGATATTAGAAAAAGACTCGGTCACCCTGTGTATTTTACCGATTATTGTAGCTCGTAGTTAATCGTTTAATGTATAACATTCGGTAATGGGCCAGGTATTAAACCCAACATGTAAGCCCACTACCAAGGCCATTAGGCCGGTTTTGTAAGCACCTATATAAGCCTCTTCCATGCCTTAGAAGAGGTGGTTAGTCATTTCAATATACAAGTTCCACTTTCTCTCTCTAGAAAGTTTTCTCTCTAACTTTCTCTCTCTAGACTTGGCTAATCCATGTATCTTCCATTGTGTTATGATTTCTAATATCATACACATTAAAAATCTAGTATTTATTCTCATTTATTTCTTGTGAACAAGTTGCTGATTTAATTGATGTTGTATCAGATCATGGAAATTATTTACATACATGTTATTCATCTTTGCAGGAGCATTGTGTTATTGGTATGTTTTGGGAGATCCTCAAGAACTTTTCCTTGGAAGATCCACATAAGTTTTTGAAGTAAGTTTGGCTTCTTTGACATGTGTATTTTGGTTTATTGATTCTTATTAAATTTGGTGCATAGCTTAATTATTGCATTACATGGTAACTAATACGGGTTAATAACTTAAGTTCAAGAACAAGTGAGGATATGTTTATAGTTATGGTTATGTTGTGTGTTTTCGAGTTTGTTTTGGAATGTTTATTAATTAAATTTTTGAAACTTAGGTTGATTTAGTGAGAGGTCAGCTGCGACGAGCAAGGGAAAGATATGGTAGGCCTCTAAATTCAGATAAGGAGGTTCGTCCTGTGGAAGAGACGGTTAACGTGAATAATCAGGAGGTGGAAATAAAGGTGGAAACTTTATTGAAAGAAGATGTTTCTGAAGGGGATAATCAGAATGAAATGGGTTATCAGATGGAAAGTTTGAAGTCTTTATTGAAGATTACTAAGGTTGATAGCGGAGATAATTCAATGAACAACAACACAAATGAAAGTAAGAAGTTAAATGTGCTTATGATTCCGGTTAATTTCCTTTGTCCCATTTATTTAGAATTAATGTGCGATCCTGTTATCGTCTCCACTGGATGTGTAGATAAAGGTTTAGTTAAAACTTAAAAATCATTTGTTTTGGTTTTCTTTAGTGTTTCGTTAACTAAACCAAAAACGAAGGTGATTAGGGCTTAAAAACACTAAAAACGTGAACGGGATTCAATCCCGTTCTTTAAAAAAATCAAATTTTGCAATTTTAACCCTACGAAAGCAAATCTAATTTTTCTAAGTCCTAAATGTTAAAAGAAATTTTTTTTAAAAAGAATTATATTTTTTTGACTTTTTTATAATTTTTTATGAATTAAAAATGATTTTAATGAAATTAAATGTTTAAAAATACTAAACTATTATAAAAAATTCTGAAAAAAATTAGCAAAGTGTGCATGAAACATGAGTAGATCTAATAAAAATAAGCTGTAGAAAACAGCTTATCAAATCAGCTGTGAAATAAGTTAAAAACGGCTTATAAGCTAAAAGGCCTAAAACGTGTATAAAAGATTGATTTTGCAAAACATAACAAAAAAAGTCCCAAGGGCGAGTGGTAGTGTGTGTTGAGTATAAAACGTTTGGTTGAATTGGGGTAGAGGTCTCGGGTTCGAGTCCTGCTCACCCTTGGCTTCCCCCAATTCCCAAATGTTTTTTACTTTTCATTTTTTTACAACTTTTTAGAAAAGCACTAAATAAGCAATTTTTACAAAATCACTTTTTTTTATAGACCACAAATAAGCACTAAAATAAGCTGAAAAGAGACAGAATAAGCCTAAACTTCACTAAGCCTTAAAAATGATAACTATTAAGCAAATTAAACACTAAAAAGCAAACCACAAAGAGAAATAAGCTAAGACAGAATATAAGCTATATCTAAAAAGCACTTAAGAACAAAAATAAGCAACTACAATAAGCTAGAAAGACAGAATAATCAAAAAGCTATAAAACTTAGAAATTTTAAGCTAAAAGGCAAATAAGCTCAAATAAGCTCTAAACTAAAGAAATAAGCCTAAGAATAGTGCTTAAACTACCTAAGATAAAGGTTATACTAAACCTAGAATAAGCAAATGCAATAAGCTAATAAGCCTAAATAAGCAAATAGCTTTTTGGCCAAAACTAATAAGCAAAAAGGCCAAAAAGGACTTTTCTAGCTTATTTTTAAGCTAGAAAACAAATCCTTATGGCTTAGTGGCTTATACCACTAAAAATAATGGCCAAAAAGCTACAATAAGCAACAATGAAAAAGTAGTTTGAAATTTAAATAAGCACTTAAAAAGCTTCATAAAAAAGCTACCTCACACTGTTTTGACACGTAGACAAATTTTTTGCAAACTTTTATAATCTTAACAAAACACTAATTTTGAGCTTAAAAATAAGCAAACAAATAGATCCTTATGACTATATAACCTACAAACAGATTAAGATTTGACCTCAAAGAGCAAGAATCAACAATCAAAAGAGAGTTTAAAATTCAGGATAAGCCACAATAAGCAATTGAAAAAGCCATTTCTCAAAATTTTCAAACACTTAGCACTTTTTGACAGACTTGGCAAAATACAAACAACAAATGCAGGCCTTATATGTCTTTGATTTCTAACCTATTTTAACACTTGCATAAACACAAATAACATCACAAAACATCAATAAGCAAGATCACAATCAAATTAGCAAATAAGATGAGCTTAAACCAACAGTTTTAAACAACAAACTCTTAAAACCTTAAAAATAAGATTTACTACTTAAAAACTTAAACAAACTGAATTTTTGGACTAATTTAAGCTAAAGTAAACTGACTCAAGTGTCAAAATGCAATTTTGACCCATTTTAACGCATGAAAACAGTTAAACCAAACACCCATTTAAAAACTGTTTTGGCTTTTTTAAGAGATTAATACTTATTTAAAGCACAAATTCAAAAGACCAGATATTAAATAAGTAAAACAAACAATATTAAGCAAATCTCAATAACAAATAAGCACTCAAATAAGCTGAAACAGATTATGCAAGTTTATAAGCAATTCAAGACAATTTTACGAAAACTTTAAACAAATTGATCTCTAAACTATATCAAGGACATAAATAAGCAATCAACAACACAAATAAGCAGTAATAAGCAAATAATAAGGCACAATAATCATGATAGTAAAAAACTAAAACTTGGAAAAAGGAAACTTACAACAGGCGCATGCCTCAAAACAGGCAAATGACCAAAAGAGCTATCTACAGCTCTAGCTTATCAAAGATAAGCTAGTAGTGTCCATAAGCCCATCCAAATCGCCGGCTTTAATTTGCCAAAAAGCTATGGTATTTGAGGTAGATATTTTTTTTTTATTTTGTAAAAATTTTTCTTAATACCTTATATATAAATGAAAACAGATTTAACAATATGATTATTATAAGTTTTTATATATAAGGCTTATGAAAGATTCTGATACTTTTAAACACAAATGAGTAAAACGGGTTTTAAGATAAAACTTTAAATTTCATTAATTCATAAAGAAAACCTACCATATTGAAAAAGATAACTAAAAATAGAGCTGAAAATTTACCACAAGTTGGAAAAAAAAACTTAAGAATCAAAACTAAATTTGCCCAAAAAGACTTACAAATGAACCTAATAAATACTAATCAAAAGACGATTCCTAGGAGTTGTGCTTTCTTTGTGAGAGCTCTTGCAGGTGTGTTTGTTGTGTGAGAGGGCTCCAAGAGTCATCATAGCATCCAAAATGAGTAGTGTCCATGTCATATGATCAAAGCCCTTCATCTTTTTTCTTGATTCCTTAACGAATAAGGATGCAAGGGATTGCCAAGTGGGCAATAAAGGGGATGATAAGTTTTGTCGACAAGGGAGAGAATAAAGAGGAGATAGTTGGAGTTAGAGTGTTTGGCGAGTAGTCGTAGACAGAGCACATGAATGGACGTACAGTTGTTCACACAAATTTTTTGAAAGATTGGAAAAGATGGAAAGATGGTCCCTGAGGTTAAATACATGTCTTGCAATTATAGTCCTTTGGAATTTTAACATTTTTTGGCCCTTGAAGTTGGGTTGTGTTTGCAAAACATAGACCCCTTTGAGGATGTAGACGGGTAAAAGGTTTAAGAGGGAAGGGGAATTAGAAGGGGGGTTATAAAGGGTTATGGGTGGTCTAGGTAGTTGGGTTCGAGTACATGGATTAAAAGGAATTGGTCCTTTTAGAAGGCTTAATGCTTATAAAGATATAAAATGGGTTGACTCGGGCCCACTATGTTGGTACGGGTAGTCCACACTTTTTGGCAATTTAGGTTATCGGGTTTGGTTTTCGATGCGCTACCAATGCCACTTTCAAGAGGTGACTTTTACTTTGACTTTTTTGTTTGACCTTTTGATTTGGTCTTTTTTGACATCTCACTGTCTTTCCTGTTCTCAATGCTCATTATTGTCGTTTTGTCTTTGATTTTTGTCCTTTTCTTGCAGTACTAAGTAATGCCTAGCAGTACTAACTTTGAGATAGCAGTTTTAACCTCAATTTCATCCAAAAATCATTTCCATCACCAAATCTTGGCACTCACAATCTCTCTTTCTGTTTTTATGCTCACATTATCTCTCAATTCTTTTTGCTCACCAATTCACTCTTTTTGTTTTTATCACACAACTCTCTATCTGTTTTTCATCTTACTATATCTCTCTTTTCTTTTTCTCACCAATTCAGACAGTTTTGTATAATGTGCCATCAATTCCATAAGTTTCATACTGTCCTCCCCACTTCCAAGTGTGTTAACTCTTGAGAGAGGTGGATCATTGGACTGTTTAGATGTAGTCTCAAACCTAGTTTGAGCATCAACACCCCCCAATATGGTATCTTGGCACTTGGGACCACTACCTGAACCAGTTCCCTAAGGACTTGGCTCATTAATTGTTGCCATGGATTGGGTCCTATTAATGTTACCACTGTACTGCTCTGCTTCTAAGCTAGAAGCAGTAGTGGCAACCCTTTCCATTTTGTCACCCAACTCCTTATGGACAGCCTCATCACCAACCTTTACAGAGGGACCACTAGACTGAGGTATCTTGGTGTCCCGACCTCTTTTGACATGCCTAGATGTTTTTTATTCTTTTAATATTACATGTCCTTCTATCTATGCTTGACTGTATATTAACATAAGTAGCCTCCCCTCAAACAATACTTCAGAGGTGAAGTTTTCAACATCAGGTATTCAATATGCTTAGCATGGAGGTGTTAGTCCATAGCCAAAAATACACAATCTAAAGTATTTTCTTCTTGATAGTATTAAGTATGACTAACAGTTTTAACAAGTAGTCTTAAGTATAACTAGCAGTACTAATTATACTTAGCAGTACTAATTGACAAGACTAACAATACTAATCCTTTACAAAACTTTTACAAAGACATAAAGAGATGTAGACACTAAGGATTAAGCATTCCAATACTTGAGACCAAGTACTGAAACCTTCCAGCATCAAAACCTTTTGTAAGAAGATCTGCAACATTATGATCAGTATGAATTTTAACCATTTGTATTAACTTTTTAGCATTGCAGTCTCTTATAAAATGATGCCTAATCTCAATATGTTTTGTTTTAGAATGTTGAACAGGATTTTCAATAATGCAGATAGTACTGTTATTGTCAATATTAATGACAGTATTCATGAAATTATACCTATAATCTAGCAATTGATTTTGAATCCAGAGTACTTGTCCACAGCAACTAGCAGCAGCCACATATTCACCTTCAGTTGTAGAGGTGGCAACCACAGTTTGCTTCTTACACTGCCATGATATCAACCTATTTCCCAAAAACTGACAACCTCCAATTATAGACTTCCTATCTTAAGTTGCTCCAGCATAGTCACTATCAGTATAAGCAACTAGTTCAAATGGAGAATCCCTAAAATACCAAAGGCTTAATGTTGGTTTGCCTTTCAGATATCTAAAAATTCTCTTGATTGCTAAGAGATGGGATGTCTTTGGTGTAACTTAGAATCTGGCACATGCACATACTGCAAACATGATATCTTTTCAAGATGCACTGAGATACAACAAGACCCAATCATAGATCAATAGAGATGTTCATCAACATCATCATTTATCCTCCATCATTGACCAAAGGTTTTTCCAAATCAACCATGAAAAAGAAAGCAGACTTCACACATAGTAGTTGGATTATCTTCAAAATTTTAGGCTATAAATTTATACTAGACTGATAAATATTCCATCTTCCTTCTGTTGTACTTGTAATCCTAGAAAGAAAGTTAGTTCTCCCATAGAACTCATCTGAAACTTATCTTTCATTAGCTTCTCAAAACCAGTACATAACTCCTTGTTTTGTTTGAGGGCAGAAAAATAATAATCATCAAATACACTTTGGACAAGCACAATGACTCTTTTTGCTTCTTGAATATTAATGTCATGATCTAACTTGCCAGGTCTTTTAAACCTCTTATTGCTTCACAGATAGATAGCAAGAGTTTTCATACCATGCTCTTGGTGCTTGATGCAAACCATAAAGTGCCTTGACCACCTTGTAAACTTTGTCCTGGATGGTCCAAGATCTTTAAATCCTGGTAGGTTGAGTAACATAGACTTCTTCCTTAATGGTTCCATATAAGAAAGCACTCTTTACATCCATTTGATATACCAGAAAACCCATAAAAGAAGCATAGGCCAAAAACAATCTTATTGCCTCAATTCTTGCCACAGGAGCAAACACTTCTTCATAATCAATACCTTCTTCTTGTCTATGACCTTGTGCAACTAACCTTTCTTTGTTCCTAATCACAATTCCCCTTTCATCTTTCTTGTTTCTGAAGACCCATTATGTTCCAATGGCCTTCTTTCCATTAGGAAGATCCACCAGTATCCAAACTTGTTTTAAGTTTGAATACAAAAGTCTTCCAAGTCATTGCTTCCCACCCAGGATGGAATCAATAAGAGCTTTAACAATGCTTTTTAGTTCAATCTGTGATAGGAAACAAACATATAAACAAGTATTTAGGGTATTATGTGTTTTCTGCTCATACACATCACTGAGAAACCCTTGTTTAGAAGTAGGTTTTGACATTCTTCTTGTCTGAACAGTTGACTGCACTTCACCAATCACATTGTCAATTGGGTGATCTTTATGAATTCTTGTATTGGGAGTGGTTGGAACAATATAGGAATTTGTGATGTTCCCCAAATCAACTTCTAGTTCTTCTTCAGTACTACCTTCTTCATTTGGACTAGCAGTATTAACTGATGGGCCAACAACATTAAGTTTAAGACTACCATTATTAACATCAGGACTGGCAGTATTAACTTGTTGCCCAGCAGCATTAACATCTTTAGTACTGCTATTATCTGGAAACCTTTCTTGTTCAGCATTATCATTATTTGGACCATCTTCAACCTGCTTTTGAGCATCATTAGCAGTTTTTGGTTCACCATTATCAACATCCTTGGTAGGTGAATCAAAGTATAAAGTATCTTTCCAAATCGGCATCACAATATAATCTTGACTGACTTCTTCTGTTGTACCTGCAGAGTTATTAGAAATTGTACCTGCAGTAACTGGTACATAGTTCATAGATTGGGTTAGAGAATCAATATCAAACAGCCATTTTGGACCATTCCCTTCTATCATAGGCTTATTCTCTAAAAACCCAATATGCAAGTTTGTCTTTCTACCCCTTCTGGTTCTAGATTTGTTGTATACCCTAAAAATAAAGGGAGTTTGGGGCTTTACTACTCAAAGAATATCCAACAAAGAAACCTTCATCACTTTTGCCATCAAACTTGCCCTTAACGTCCTAAAGTATTAAGAATAGTAACATGACAACCAAATGGTCTCATAAAACTTAGAGCTGGTTTAAAACCTCTAAAAAGTTCATAAGGTGTCTTATTATGAGGCTTGACTACTAAAACCTATTTTGTACATAGCAAGCAGTAAAAACTGCTTCTGCCCAAAAATGTTTAGATAACTTAAGCTCAGCTAACAATGTTCTAGCAGCCTCAAATGATTGTCCTATTCCTCCTCTCAGCTACACCATTTTGCTGAGGAGTCCTAGCTATACTATATTCTCTCTTAATACTTTTTTCTCTGCAAAAATCATCCATAACTTTGTTCTTAAACTCTGTTCCATTATCACTTCTTCTGAGTTATTTTCACTGTTATCTTATCCACAAGGTTTTCCTATTTCATTGATAAAGCTTCTTAAGATCTCACTGGTTTCATCCTTAGTTGTTACAAAGAAAACCCATGTAAATCTACTATAATCATCAGTGACTACTAAGCAATACTTCTTATGCATTAAGCTACTTACAAAGGTTGGACCAAACAAATCCATATGTAGCATAAACAAAGGCTTAGTAATAGGATTAAGAACTTGGACTTACAAGACGCTAAACTGTGTTTTGCTTCCCATTAAGACAAGCAACACAAGTTTGGTCATTTTCAAAACGTTTTGTAGGCAATCCTCTTACTAGATTATCCTTGACAAGCTTATTTATGTTTTTAAAATTTATATGACCAAGTTTTCTGTGCCAAAGCATTGATTCATCTAATGTAGCCTTTGCAACACGACAAGTCAAACTCTTTTTAGGAACAATGTTCTTTATATCAAAACTGTACATATTGTCCTTTCTAGGAATTTTAAGAAGTGTTTGATTTTCATCAGGCAACTTAAAATTTGGAGATAAGACAAGACATTCAGTGTCAGTAAAAAGGACATAGTTCTTTTTGTCACACATCTGTGAGACACTAAAAAGATTGAAGTTTAACTCATTGACAAAGTATACATCTTCAAAATCAAGATTATCAGTCTTAAGTGTTCCTTTACCAGTAATTCTACCACCATATGCACCTCCTCCAAATGCAACATAACCTCCATTAAATTCCTTAAAATCTGAGAGATAAGCTATGTTCCCAGTCATGTGCCTTGAGCATCCACTGTCAACAAATCCTTTATCATCATGTTGTGGCTTGCCCTGCACAAAAGAATAAGGAAATTAGATTCCTTTGGGGACCCAAGCCATTACTGACTTGGATCTGCCTCGTGCATCAATGTAGTTGTGTCTTTTAAAAGCAAGTGATGCACCATTAGATTTGGTAGGTCTCCAAACCCAATATGTTGAGGACTTTACAACATTTACCCCTCTTACCCTAACAACATTAACTTGTCCTGTATATGACCTAGCAGTATTAACTGCATTATATCTTCTAGTATAATAGTGTCTTTTTGCTGTATGCACAGATGTTCTAGTTAATGCTGTTTGCTTATAAATGGGCCTCTTAGCAGTTGATTGTACTTGTTTTGAAAAATGTGTCTTTGATTTAGCACTATGAACTGCTATTTTAGGGTGAGCAGTATTAACGTGCTTAACAGTATTAAGTGATGTGAGGCCAGTTTTCAACAAAACTACCTCATGTGAGATCTGCAGTGGTCCCCACGACACTCAGTATTGCATGGAAGACCCCGAACAAGCCTTTGTCGAATACGCATCCTCGCGTACCGATGAAACGGGAGGTAAGTGGTATACCTTCAAGCCCGAGCAAAACAATCTTGGTGACACCTACAATCCGTCATGGAGAAGTCACCCAAACCTTAGGTGGAGACAACCTTAAAATTCCCAAAATAATTTTTCAAACCCACCTAACCGGTTCCAACCCAACGGTTTGATCTCGAACCGTTCTTTCAACAATCGTCCTCAAAATTTTAACAATCAATCGAATATAGAAGGACTGGTTTCCAAGTTCATGGCATCTCAAGATGCTAGATTGTCCAAGTTTTAAGCCGATTTCAAACGACAACAAGGTGAGATGACCAACAAAATAGACACAGTGTTGAAGGTTATCACCAATCAAATAGCGGGCACATTACCTAGCGATACGGTTAAGAATCCAAAACTAGGGACTCATCCAGTTTTGTCTGCTCGTTCTTACCCAACTGAAGATCCGCAATGCTCAACCCACATCCATAGCCCAGTTAACGCCATCACAATCCACCCCAAGCAGCCTGAGAATCCTAAGCTAATGAGCCTGGCATATGACAAGAAGAAAAAGGAAACCTTGGAAACATCAACTCTAACCCACACCCACAACCTGATCCATTAGCTTCCATCACCACAGAACAAGTACGAAAGCTGAATTCAATGCTTGAATCGCTCAGATTGGTTCCCCAATCCTCTAATAAGAAATTTATCTGCTCTAAAGAGGATGATGGAGAAGTAATGTTCATTGAGATCATATGAGACGATGATGAACCTCAAAATAAGGGTCTTAATGAAGGTGAAGGGGTAACAACGGAAGGACCGACGGTAGAATACTTCGACACATTTTTAACTAGAGATGAGCTAACCTACCATAAGTACCTTATGTATGGCCCGATCTCCTTAATATTTCTATGAAACCCCATCATCACGGAAGGATGATCCTCCAACTTTAAGATACCATGCAACATTGGGAATGTGCATGTCAAAAAAGCCTACATTGACCTTAACTCCCCTCTAAATATCATGACCCGAATGATGTATAATTGGATCATGAGGAGAAAACTCAACCCTAGGGAAAATGCGAATGGAGGAATTAGTAATTTCATAGGAAGTATTAAAGGGATGCATGTCTTTATAATGAAACTGTCACACGTAATGTTGAGAATTTCATTGATTATCAAGGATATTATCTCGATCATAGACCATAAGTTGTTACAGTAGTACTAGGGGAGGCCTTTCATTTCATTTGAAAATCCAACATGAAACTCACTCAAGAATGAATGGTATGTAAAAATTTAGTATAACAACTACCCAAAGGAGTAGTTAGGTTCACCAAGGAAAATGATGAAGTTTCCTATAAAATTCCCCATAAGATAGAACAATACAACTCGTTGTCGAACCAAGAAAAGGTACATACAAAATCGGTCTACTTTAGGAAAGAGGAGGACAAGAGAAGAGGAGTTGACTATATAACGAGTAACATATTAGGGTTCTACAAGGAATGTTTAGAGCTAGGCCCTGAATATGTAACTAGATTAAAAGATAAAGGAGAAGTCACGTAAGGACGTGTGACTTCGAGTCTAGCTACAAGGCTCGTTAATAAAGAAAAGTGCATCTTGGGAGGCAACCCAGTTTACTTTTCCCGCAAATTAGGAGTGTCATGTGTGTTTTAATTCTTTATAGTTTGTTTTATTATGTTTGAACTATATTGGAAAATCAGGCTTTGTTTTTGTCTATAACCCACGTCCTTATGCGAAATTCACATTCAATCAACAGACAGTATTTTGCAAGCAATAAGTGTAGGAGAATTTATCCGGTTTTTAGAACCAAGTTCAAACATGTTAATTAAATTGTTTAGATTAATTCGCGTCAGTTTCGCGTCATATGATTGAATTGTTAAATCTCAGGTTTTATGCAGCTATTTGTACAGGAACTAACTTATGGAATCAAGTGCAGGAAATTTTTCATCAAAAACAAAATTTTCGTTTTCACAGAACGTGGAGACGGCGTCACGATTTACACGCAACGCCGTCACCACGACACCTGTGACGGCGTCAGGATTTTTCTAACGGTGTTAAATGCCCAGGTCCAGAAAACTTAAAGTTTTTAATTAATTTTGAAAATAAAACTTGCATAACATTTACTATATGTATTCTTCAGCTATAAACTTGCAAAACCTAATGAGTTTAACAATTCTCTCATCCTATCTTTACTGCTTTATCGATTCAAACCCTAAATTCACATTGTATATTTGTTTATCGCACATTTTACGCTTGGTGTAGTTGTCTTTGTCTTTGATTACAAGTTATATTTGATGAGAAGAAGCTTGAAAGTTCTTAGAAAGTTTCATTGGATGATTTTTAGAGGACGATTTAACCAGTTATCGCATGTTTCTTCTCTATTATTAAGCAAACCAGGGGAGTACTAGTTTCTTTTCCTTGTTTTCTTTTCCCATTATTCATTTTTACGGGTACTTCTATAAAACATTAGGGACAATGTTCAACTTAAGTGTAGGGGGAAAATAAGCCTTAGAAACTATTCTTTCATTTGCCATTTGCATTGTCCTTTAAATGTTGGGTAATATATCGAAACATAGCATAAGAGGCAATTTTTACCCAAGTTTAATTTTTTTTATGACACAGACCAACGAAAACCAAGCGTTAATAGCGTCTCATGGATAGGAATTTATATGACTAGCACAATAACCCTCAAAATTCTACCCCAAAAATGTAAGGTTTGCCTTTAGATCTATAGGAATTCGTGTATCTATTATTGATACCCAAGATAGTTTATACCTTTAGCCTTCTCGAGTTAAGGAGTGAGCAGTCATATGTGTCTATTATGTCGTTACGGATGTGTACGTATGGTCTTCGTCACCTTTTCTGGAGCATTAAGATCGGTATTAAATTATATGAGTGTACCAGTAATATATTAAATTCTAAAACTTGCTTTTGTGATGCATCCCGAGACTTCATAATAAGTATTAGGATTTGCTTGATAAGAGGCATTAGGATTAACCCATGTTTTAAAACCTGTAATTGTTATGATGGTCACACCGATCATATAACTATCCCACACCCTTGTCATGCACTCATTATTAGTGTAGGATACCCCTAGTACAACCCTCCGAGCCTATCCTTTTTCATGGTTCTTGTAATTTTCTAGTGGATTCCAGATCATTAATGAAGAGCATTGTTAACCCTTAAACCAATCGTTACACCCAAATCGCCTTAGCCTACCTTGTATGTACTCATTTTTAGTACATTATTGTGTTTAAAACGAAACCCAAAGTAATTGTTTGAGTACACGGTGTCAAAGTCCTTATCCTTGTTAAAACAGTTTTTGGGACGATTAGGAATTCATGGTAGTATTTATTTGCAGAAGAATAAGGGAAAAAAAGTTAAGTCAATACCCCCATATGTTTTCAAGTGAGATCTCCATGTTAATTTGATCCACCTCAAATAGGGTCATTAGTTAGATAGTAAAAGTCTCGATGTATATTGGGTGTTCGGAATCTGCTCTTTCGGATATAGGCGCATTTTGTTAGTTCTTTTGTTGCATTGATTACTCATATGAGTATCAAACGTTTCTTTAAAGCACTAATTGTTTCTAACATATTAGTGTGAATCATTACTCCATTGGTTGTATATCCCTTGGTTTTCGTAGCCCGTTAGCAATGTGTTAGTATCAATGCTTTTAGGTTTGTTTTGTTGATTGTTATTTTGGATAAGACCTTACGTTTTCTTTTGGTTACGTAACGTCTTGCATGAGTTTTCTTAGTTCGTTTGATTTTATTTTGAGTAAATGGTTTCTGGTATTTTCTTTCGTTTCAAACAATATAATTGTGTTAGAGTCTGTATGATGTTTTACGAACCCTTTTGGTATTATGGTGTCTTTTGTTTGAGTAACATATTTCTTGATGTCAAATTTATAAAAAACCCTTTAGAAGTATTGTGTTGGTGTTTGGAGAAAACTGTGTATAGAATGATCTTTGTAAATAGATTTTATTTTATTATAAAAAGCAGGTTTAAAGTGATTCATAGTGGTAAGGTACGATACACCATTAGATAACCATCTCTAGATTTTTATGACAACTAGAATGAATTTTATAAAGATTACATTTAAGATAATTTTATTTATTCTTTAAAATGATTTTTATACTTAAAGTGACTTCTTTATTTTAAATTGATTTTATAAAAACATTATTTAATTTGGTCTTTCGAGTAAAGTCGCTAAATGGGTATAAGAATTTCCGTCTGTCATATTGATATTTTTTATGTGTTCATTCGTCATGGTACGCCTGTTGATTTTCCTTCGTTGCGTTTTCACTCGGTGCATATGCGTATCCTTTCTTTCAAAGCATTCTTATGTCATTTGATCCACGGCTATTTTCATATGTGGAATCCCCTATATGTATACTAGCCTTTGACTCGATATTAGTTTGTTATCCTATTCGATTGTTCGTAACCCTTGGAGTTCGTTGATACCGTTGAGTCGTGGAAGCTTTGATGTGATTGTGGGAATGGACTGGTTGTCCAAGAGGAAGTTTGTGATAATATGTCATGAGAAGGTGGTTAGGATACCGTTGGAAGGTGATGAGATACTTCAAGTTCACGGGGAACATACTTTGGGAGCCGCCAAACTGTTAGGGACGATTTTAGGGCCTAAAAACTCTATTGTACTTTCTCCAACTCATGTTTTAATCAAGTAAGGTTTATTTAATCATTCAATATGTCTATGTGTTGTTTGATTCATCTATGTTCTTGCTTTATCTTTAACATGCTTGGCTAAACCTCCTATTATGTTTATTTATGATTGTATGAAACCTAGAATGTAGATCTTAGTGGTGTTGCTTCTTGTGATGGATGTGTATGTTAGGTCTTAGAAAACTAGCTTTTTTCTGCATCGTTGTTGATATGTCTAGGAAAACATGATTGTGTAGGAAGGATACCATCAGGTAACAGTCTTCATACTACCTTACCCCCTGATATGGTTGATCTACTCTTAATATATTTCACATGCACTTAGTATACCCTTGGGGGCCTTGTAATAGTCTTCATACTACCTTACTTGTGTGTTGCCTTAACGGAATACTAGGTAGCCGACGGGTTCGTTTAATTCGTTCATGACTTAGGAAATAATTACACAAATCATCACAAGTGTGACAAGGCAACAATACTAGGAGAAGCAATCTAGGGAGTAATACATGATTAAATAAACACAGTCTTTTATTATATTGTTATCACCAGTAAAGTAGATTTATATTTAGTTTAATAGCTAAAACCAACCAACCTCTTAATTATATGATTTACTTGCTTTCCATAAAACATAAAAACACAAAAAGAATCTTCCCTCAACCCTTAGAATTCTGTTAGACCGTAATCAAGCCTTCCCAACCTATTCCTCGAGTTAACGATAACAACCCCTCGAGTCTTGCCTATACTATTACTACAACGATTAGGTGCTCTGCCTAGGGAGTTGTAAAATTTTGTGTAGAAGTCTAACGACGACCGCATCATTTATCCGATGAGCTGTTGGATGAAATGCACATTGACGATAAGCTTCACTTCGTTGAAGAACCAATAGAGATTATAGATCATGAGGTCAAGCGGTTAAAGCAAAACCACATTCTGATCGTCAAGGTTCGATGGAACGCCAGGAGGGGTCCTGAGTTCACATGGGAACGTGAAGATCAATTCCAGAAGAAGTATCTGCTTCTCTTCACAAAAACCGTACCCTCGACAAGTACCGCATCTTGAGCCTTGCGGACAACGCTCCTTTAGCGGGGGAAGACTGTAACACTTCGTTATTTTAGGTCATTTTACGACTCAATACTTGCCATTATTTATATTTGGGGTTTTATGCGTTTGCTTTTAATTTTTATCGTTTAGTTAAATCGCGTAAACTAAAAATCAACATCAAACGTAAACGAACATCATACAAGTAGAAGTTTACGTCAAGCAAGTGTTATATAATTATTACGAGGATAATTTATAACTTTTCATATTATATTTTTATTGGTTACATAAAACGTTTACGTTTTTCAATAAAATGCATTTAAGCGTACACGGGAGCATCAATACCCATCTGTACTAAAACAAATACCCACTATTATACCCAATACCCAAAATTTAAATCATATTACACTTATACTAAGCCATAGGGCCGGATACAAGTATTAAAACACAACACAAATTCAAAAATTCATATCTAATAATAAGGTACATGTTTAATACTTCCACTAGTGTCATATCCCTCCTCCTAGGGAGGAGGAGAGCACCTTACACCCTTTTACTATTACCACCTCTTATCCATGGTTTTAGTTAGTTGTTTCTGTTAGGATTCTTGATTTGATGAGATAAAATAAATATAAGAATGAAACAAAAGGACTAAAATTGTAATTACAAAAATCTTCAAGCTGGTGGAGAATATGAAGATAAAGATGAAGATTTCAGAAGATCTCCTTATAATGATAAAGATACAGAAGATATTAGAAGATATTCTTAAATGTTTTAAATATATTGTTTGTTCTTATCTTCTGTTGTAAGCCTTAATATCTCTCTATATAAAGAGATTATCAGGCATATGGTTTAGATAGACATCCATAGAAAACTAGAGCTCTCCGAATGAGAGTCTAGATAGTTAGATAGCATAGTCGACTGATAAGAGTCGAATAGTACACCATAGTTAGTTGGTGTAGCCCCAAATTATAGTTGGGGTAATAGGGAAACATTCAATAAAGAAAACCATGTGATAGCTTTGATTGTGTTCTTATTATTCCGCTGCGTGTTATCAATCATTGTTATTGTTCATCCTAGATATATAAGATCTAATCAATCTTGAGCTATAAACAATCTTATCAATTGGTATCAGAGCAGGTTGCTCTTGATATCTAGGATCTACAAGGTTTTTGAAGAAACCCTAAAAACCCTAATTTTCAAGAAATTGATTTTTGGTTAAAGTTTTATGGGGTTTTGGAGTTTAATTGATATAACAGTGTTTATGATTGTCCTCTCTACCTTAATTGGTATGCAATACGATCTTCAATCATTGTTACTATTAAAGGGGTTACTTTGTATCAAATTCGGACTTCTATGATTTTCTGTAATAATCTTTTTTGATTGATCAAATTCGTTTACAAGAAGAATGCAGATCTACTATTAAGTAGATGTTATTGTCGTCTCTTTTGCTGGTATTATTAAAACAACAGACTGTGACGATTGATGCTACAAGAAGATTGTGTACACGCTATTCCTTATTCGAGTTTAGTTTTGTGTTGTGAAGAGAAGAGGAAGTCGAAACCCTAATCTATATTAGAATTTTAATATGCTTATCTCATGTAATGTGTGGAGCACATGTATGGATACACATTAGGGTTTCTATGAACATGCACACAGTTGGTTATGATGACATGCGTGTATATATTCATATGGACAGATTGTTTCAAGATTAATTTATTAACGCGAGATTAATTTATTAACGCATGTTACTGGACTTTAGTGAAGAATTTGATACTGTTCGCACATGAAAGTATTGTCAAGGAGTGATACTACTGTTCGTTGCTTGTTCTATTGATGGTGTTTGATGGTATGAAGAGAAGGAGCAGCAGGTAAACGTTTTGGGCTTCAAGGATTTTATGACACTTTCTTATTGATTAATGTGTCACAAAATGGTATGGGAGGAAGGTGGCTCAAAATTGGTTAGTACTGCTTGTTGATTTTTAGTACTGCTAGTTTTAAATGTTTATACTGCTAGGGTATAAAACCATTACATGTTCATATTATCACCCTTTTGTACTACTGCTTGAGATCCAACAAAGTTATTAAAGCATAGGTATGCATGTGAGCTTTGTTTCACGTATGTTTATTATATTGGGCTTCAAAAGTTTATTTAGTGTTGCTTGGAGTGACACTAATATTATATTGGGCTTCAAAAGTTCGCATGTGTATGCTGTCATCAGGAAGTTAAATACTACTTTCAAAGGGTTGTATTAATGCTGCTAATGAATACATGATTCGTGCTGCTCCTTGAATGTTAATACTACTGTTTGGATTAAAGGTAATGCTATTCTTATACAACTGGTATTGCATGTATATTACTACTGCTTTGGATAAATGAAGAAACTTGAGCTTCAAAGTTAATACTGCTCGTCTACACTTAGTGTTGTTTGCTTGTACATAGTACTACTAGTTCATTGGATGTTTCTACTGCTAGCATTTTTCACTTAGTACTGCAGGGTTTGATTGTTAGTACTGCCAAAGTACTTTGTACTGCTAATGTTGTCCGATATAAGCAGTTAATACTACTAGTTATATTCGATATTGGACAAAGGGCAGTTTTGGTTCTTAAATGGATTTGGATCTTAGACAGAACTATTTTTCAAATAGTTTATTCTTATTGATTTTATGGCATGATTTGGAGATTATTTGAAGATGTGATTACGAAGATAGTTGATTATTGCTTATTTGATGTTGTAGTTGGGTTTCACAGGTGCGTGTCTTATCATATCTTAAAGTATAGTTTTGCAGGCTATGACTTTTAAGATAACTTTTTCGTTCTTACAACGGTGTGACAAAGACTTGTCAAAATCTAGCAAAGGTGTGTGATTTTTCTTATGGTGCTCAATGCTCACATTTGCTATCACATAGTATGTGTCTCATAGTAGAAGAATGACATTTTTGTCCAAGAAGGGTGCGGTCTTACTTATAATTCACAAATTTAAATTTATAAGTCAACATCATTGTGAATAGACAAAGACATAAGACACAAGTTTGGGAATTCACATCTTTCATCAAATTTCATATACTCTATTTTCTCACCATTGATCACTACATATGAGCCTAACAAGTTCGAGATTCAAGAAGGTAAACAGATTGGTTTTCAGGGGAAGCTTATTGATTATAATGTTTAAACCATCTACATGCACCACTTGAGGGAAGTGTTTACAAGTTGCAATCGACAAAAAGACCCTTATTTCAGTATTAAAAAAAGCGGGAAGAAGATTACAAGTTTAATGATTTGCAGCTTAGTTGAGTGTGTGACATGTTCAAGAGATCTGAATTTTTTGTTTCAATCAGGGAGAATGATTACATCTCAACTTCAAAGGGAACGTCTGGCTTTATGATGAAGTTCGTACGAGACTTTGTTTGTTTTGTCATCATCAAATAGGGGAAGATTGTTGAGATTCTAGATTTGATGAGACAAAATAAATATAAGAATGAAACAAAAGGACTAAAATTGTAATAATAAGAATCTTTAAGCTGGGGAGAAATGAAGATAAAAAGAGAAAGAGTTTGAAGATATCAGAAGATCTCCTTATCTGATAAAGACAAAAGATAATACCGATATCTTAAATGTTTTAAATATATTGTTTGTTCTTATCTTCTGTTGTAAGCTTTGATATCTCTCTATATAAAGAGATTATTAGGCATATGGTTTAGATATCCATCCATAAAAAACTAGAGCTCTCCCAATGAGAGTCTAGATAGTTAGATAACATAGTCGACTGATGAGAGTCGAATAGTACACCATACTTAGTTGATGTAGCCCCAAATTATAGTTGGGGTAATAGGGAAACATTCAATAAAGAAAACCTTGTGATAGCTTTGATTGTGTTCATATTATTCCACTGCGGGTTATCAATCATTGTTATTGTTCATCCTAGATATATAAGATCTAATCAATTTTGAGCTATAAACGATCTTATCAGTTTCCATAATACTCCTAGTATAAAAGGGTGTACTAGCAAAGACTTAACACATACACTTCCAAATTGCAAGTAAACTTTCACACATCTCTCTTGTTTCCTCCTAGCAACCCACGACTCATATAACTTTTTTAGGGTGTTCATAGCTTTTGATTTTGCAAAGATACAAGTGTACTAGTATCATTAGTAGTAATATTTAAGGTGTAGCAAGGTGATTTGAAAGCTTGGGTATAAATTAAGCAAGGGTTTAATCAAGGAGAAAACTTTTCAATCTAGGGTTTCAAATTTAGGTTTGTTAATTAGGGTTTGATCTTGTGTTCTTCATTTTCCTACACTCTCCTAAGGTTTACTTAAACCCTACACTTTCTAATTCTTCATTTACATAATTTATATACTTGTTATTATGTTAATCACCACCTAGGATTGTTTTTATGGTTTATAAAATATTACAAGCATGTATTTGATTCGAACCTATATTAATCTATGGTGAAATAATGTTTAAAATGCAAGGATACACTTTATATAAGTGTTGGATAAGTATATATTTAGTTTATAAATTTATTTGTTGAAAGTTTAATTACAAAGGTTATGTATAAATAATTATGTGTACTTTACTTGGACAAGCATCATGGACATGAACTTGAGGACTAAGAATATGTAAGACTTGTGGTCTAATGTAATGTAGAGGACTTGTACAAATTAATCAAGTTATAATTTATAAAACTAATTATAAATTATATATATACAAATGCAAACTGTTTTAATGATTTTGTTTGAAATTGAATTTTTAAAAATTGTAAAACCTACTGTATTAAATAGTACTCTTCATGAGGATTGCAAGCATATAAAGAACTTGAAAAACCAGGCTATAACGAAGAAGTTATGAATGTTACGAGTTTACGATAATTAAATATATAAAAGTGTTTTTATAAAAGTTATTTTATAAAAATGGTTGCTGTTTCAGATCTGAGAAAAATGTATAATTTTTTTTATCATGATAGAACATCTCAATACGATTTCGTGGATATAAAGAACACTAAAAACGAAATTAAAACGAAGGAGTTATGAGTTTTACAGGATTTAAAGTTATAAAACTATTTTTATAAACTGATTTGGGTTACTGTGTTCGACATAATTTTTTATAAAAATAGTGTGTATTTTATTTAAATAGTTTATCTCGTCACAATTCCATACATATAAAGAACAAGCGAAACGGAGTTAAAATGAGTAAATTACGAGTTTTTAAAATTTCGGGTAAATAGAAACTATTAAAACTAATTAATTTTAAAAAATAATTTTCTGTAATTTTCATAAAAATATACAATCTGTTAGAAACATAAAATATGATTTACCAGTGTTTTCGAGACCGTTTGGGCTATAAAAACGTTAAGAAATAATGTCGTATTACTTATATAATATTTATATACGTTTTTAACATTATAAATATTATTTTATAAAAGAATTAACTAATTATATAATATCATTACATAATTAATAAAAATATTAAATCATGTATTACTAAAAAATAATCAATTGTTGGACAAAAATAATATTTTATTTTACGGATACATATACGTAGACATTTATTTACCAAATACGATTTAAATATTGTTTTGACTTTTAAAATTAAACAAAAGCTATTAGGTGGTGATGTAACGATATAACTTGTGATGTTGTATTTATATTAAATACATTATACTCATACGGCCTATAATTAATTAGGTCATTCGGATTTCCCGTGACGATTTACTTATTTGATTTATATAATCAAACATTCACTTGAGGTGAGTTCATAGCCCTGCTTTTCTATAATTACAATGATTTACAACTTTGAGGTAAGAAACATGCATTGTTTTACATTTGGACACAAGTACACTTTAAACAAAATTACGAGTTTGCCTAAGTAGCTATAACCTACTATGCCCATGAATCATGAACTGTTAATTACTGGATTGTAAGCGTGAATGTTATGAATAGATCTATTTGGGATTGACATCCCCGTTCGGGTGACTAGCGCTCACTAGTTTTGGCGATACCGAAACGACGAATGTATACCATGTCAGAACAATTTGGATGTTGCGGGTTGAACATCTACACGGGTACATTATTTGCATTAATTTGCATACACATATATGTTATAGCTTCAGTGTCATGAGCTTAGTGCATTTCATAATTATATTTTAAGATATTGTATGTGTTACATATCTTGCACTTGAAAATCTTGTGGTCCTACTTTATACTTTACTTAAACCTGTGAATTCACCAACTTTATGCTGGCGTTTTAAAGCATGTTTTTCTCATGTCAATAAGGCAAGAAACAAGGATACATTGGTGGTCATCATTTTGGAGTAACATTTCTATAAAGATTTAAGTGCATTACATTTTGGAGTATTTGTTATGTATTAAAATCTTTTACATTTTCATGGACGAACAAGTTAAGCTTCAGGCTTTTGTAGCAAACAAGTTTATTGAATCTAATGTATCATTTTCAAATGACTCATATAGAGGTCGTTAGCATATCTTGTGCTATTGATCTATATGATGTAACACTCTCAAATTCCTTTTCTGTTGCGACCCTATTTGGGGGGTGTTACACAACGCGTTTCCAAAGTTCAACAAGTTCAAATAAAATTCCATACGTTCAAAACAAGTTCAGGTTCAAATATGCTCAAAAGTTTAAATAGTTAAAAGTAAGAGCATAGCAATATGACACATCATGCTTTTCACCCCAAAACATTTAAAACATATAAAAAGGAGGATGTGAGAAACACACCTCAAAAGTTATAACAATCGATTACTTCACGCCAAATCACAAAAGTAGGCAACCCCAACGAACGCGCACCCTTCTACCCAAGACCTAAGGAAAATAAATATACCTAATTAGATACTAAATGATATGCTCGGATGTGACATAATTTAATTAGTTAAGTCATATGTCAAGTTACTTCACAAATTGCTCCTTTATTATATAGACTAAAAAGTACTAAATCTGACCCAACTTTTAGTGTCATTTCGGGCAACATTTTACCAAGTTAATTGTCTTTAAAACTTTTCTATTCTTATATATATTAATATAAGGTCTTAAGATTCCCTACAAGGTTTTATAATTATTTGTTAGTTGGTTAACCCTTTTAAATGATCTTGCAAAGAAAAAGACTCAATTCTGGACACGCTGTATTACCTTGATGACCAGAGGGTCTTAACAACGAATCTAGGCTCCAAGTTTTTGGTGACATGTTTATCATATCATGAACTAACTACAGCCAAAATTTTAGCTTCTGACATGAAGGTATGAGTGAGATACACTCAAAACCTTGCACTCTAATAAATCTGGAACAACTTTATGTTTTGCACACTTGTCTTACAAATGAGTTTTGATTGATTTTACTTATTTCGAGTAGGTGATAATATAATGGTTGGAAATATATTTCAAATTAGTTGATGTTAGAATCAAGAATCACATAAAAAGCTTATTTTATCATCAAGTTATGACCCAAACAAGTTGATCCTCTAAAAATCATAGCCTACTTTTAAAGGTTTTTATCAAAGTTTTCATGCAACCAATTTATCCAAACATGCCTAACCGACCAAAACAACTTTTGAAATCATTTTATAAATATGTAAACATACTTTTTATAAATAAAAATTAGTAGTTACCTTACAATATTTTTAAACCATTGCATGTACAAGCATACACCCATTCTAGCTCTAAATCATGGTTTTATGAACGTTTTTATGATTAGTTTTATCATCCGAATCCCTAAACCACCCAAACAAATCCTATAACAATTTTATTATTATTTTAAGAGTCTCATAACCCCACTTATCTAGTAGCTAAATTATTTTATAGATTAGATCCAAAGTAAATGGATGAACATGTGTTTTGAGCCAAAATAGGCACTTTTTGGGTACAAGATAGGCACAAGCCGTCTTGTACCCTTGTCTTACCTATGAGAGTACCAAGAGAATGATAAGAGGGAGATGAGGATGAGGTGATACAACCCTTTAAAATAATACCTTGGATGAAAAATGAATCTAGGATCTTGTTAGGGGTGATAAAACAAGCCTTTTTTAGTGTTAATCTTGTGTTAAGCCAAGATTTTAAGTGGTGGTTGATGGTGGTGATGTGGTGGCCAATTTTTGGGAGCTAGGAGGGAGAAATTTCTGTTATTTTTCTTGAGAGAGAGAGAATAGGTGAGTGTGTGTGAGAAAAAGTGAAGATATAAGAGAAATTATAAAAAAATAGGGAATTAGGGTGCATAGATATGTGAAAGGAAGAAATTAATCCTATTGGATGATATGGGAGGTGGGGAGGATGAATTTTGGGTCTCAAGGAGGGCAATTAATCAGATTTTTGGTATATAATTTTATTTTGTATGTATTTGTTTAATGTAGGTATCATTTATATGTTAAATGTAGAAGATTTTCGTATAAAAGGGTATAGTTGTAGGTATAATTTGTTGAATATTGTAAGTTAAATATAAAATGTGTTAATTAATGTGGTTAAGAGTGAATTTATTCACTTAAGTCATATTGAAGTGCTTTAAGTTCGTTATAAGAAGCGTAGGTGTAAAAGCGTAAAAATTTACGCAATACCGGGTTTATCGAGAAACTTGCAAGTTATGGAAAGTAAAGTGACCTAAGTGTATGAAAGTGGATTACTTATGTTTATTTATGATTGTTGACATTAGCTTAATGACCTTTGAGCATATCATTGATCGTTAAGACGTTAACTAGGGTCATAGGTCGAAGGTGCGTTCGTATAACTAGGATTCCTAAAAAAAATAAGCATTTAATAATAAAAATGACACTACCATGTAAGAGTGACTCAACAATAAATAAAATGAGTCAAAATGTTGTATGTTTGCTATCGGTTACTAACCTTAAAATAGACAGTTGTCATAGTATTCCCCCGTTAAGGGAAATTTCATCTCGAAATTTCAGTTGCTCGTCCTAAGTCGTATCGCTCGCGAATAGTTTCGAATACATGCATTTTATCTCGTCTTCTCGTTCCCAAGTAAATTATGGTCCTCGTCGGGAGTTCCAACGAACTTTCACAGTGGGAATGCGACTTTGCTTTAGTTTCTTGACCTCATTGTCCATCAATTCAATCGGTTCCTCAACAAAATGTAGTCCGTTGTCAATATTGATTTCCTCTAGTGGTTCATGTAAGCTTACGTTAGCTAGGCATTTCTTCAGGTTTGACACGTGAGACGTGTCGTGGATACCTACAAGTTCTTGCGATAGATGCAGTCGATTAGCTACTGGACCAACTCGTTCAACAATCTCGAATGGTCCAACGTATCTTGGTAAGAGTTTTCTTCTCTTGCCGAAATGTACTACACCTTTCCAAGGTGATACTCTGAGTAATACTTTATCACCAATACTGAATTTAAACAGCTTTCGCCGATTGTTGGCAATGCTCTTTTGGCGGTCTCGTGCAGCCTTAAGTCTGTCCTTGATTTGAACAATCTTGTCAATAGTCTCCTGGACGGTCTCTGGTCCAATAAGCTTGATTTCTCCTACTTCTGCCCAAGCTATGGGCGTTCAACATTTCCTTCCATACAAAGCTTCAAATGGTGCACACTTCACGCTCGAGTGGTAACTATTGCTGTAGGAGAATTCGACTAGTGGTGGATGGGTATCCTAATTTCCTCCAAAGTAGATTGCACATGCTCTAAGCATATCTTCCGTAGTTTGAATGGTACACTCAATTTGACCATCAATCTGTGGATGGTAAGCGATACTCATATCTAGTCGCGTTCCTAATGCTTTTTTAGCGATTGTCAAAATCATGATGTGAAATGACTGTCACGATTAGATATGATTGACACAGGTATACCACGCCTTGCTATGATCTCGTCGATGTACAAACTTGCAAACCTTTCCATTTGTAGTCTTCACTGGTAACTAAGAAATTCTCAGATTTGGTCAGTCGATCGACGATGACCCATATCGCGTCATGTCCGTTGTTAGTTCTTAGTAACTTAGTTATAAAATCTATGGTGATCTTCTCCCACTTCCACTTAGGAATCTATGGCTGCTGAAGCAATCTTGAGGGTTTCTGGTGTTTTGCTTCGACTTTAGAGCAAGTTAAACACTTGCTAACATACAAAGCAATATCCTTGTTCATTTTGGGCCACCAATATAAGTCTCGTAGATCATAGTACATCTTGTCTGCTCCAGGATGTACAAAATACCTTGTAGCATGGGCTTTATTCATTATCAAAGTTCTTAAATTTCCATAAACTGGCACCCAAATTCATTCAGTAAGATATAATCCGACATCTTCTTTTCTCTCAAACTGTTTGTCTAATCCTTTCAACATTTCTGCTGGAGTGTTGGCGCCCTTGGAAGCTTCGCTTTGAGATTCCAGTATCCTAGCCTTAATGCCAGAGTGAATTGTTATGCTCATAGCTCGAGCTCGTCTCGGTTTCATCTGTTCTTTCCTACTCAATGCATCGGCTACTACGTTCTATTTACCTGGGTGGTAGCGAATCTCGCAGTCATAATCGTTGAAAAGTTCTATCTATCGTCTCTGACGCATATTTAACTCTTTTTGATCAAAAATGTGCAGGAGGCTATTATGATCAGTATAGATAACACTCTTTGTTCCGTACAAATAGTATCTCTAGATTTTGAGAGAAAATACTATTGCTTCCAACTTTAAATCACGAGTGGTGTAATTTCTCTCATGGAATTTGAGTTGTTTAGATGCATATGCGATCACCTTGTTTCTCTGCATCAACACACAACCAAAAACTTGGTTTGATGCGTCGCAACACACTACAAAGTCATCTGGTCCTTCGAGATGTGCTAGAATCAGGGCATCACACAACATATCCTTCAGCGTCTAAAAGTATTTTCTTGTTCATCACCCCAAACAAACCTCTTATCTTTCTAAGTCAACAGGGTGAGAGGTTTTTAAATTTTCGAGAACTTTGCGATAAATCGCCTATAACTTCCTACTAGTCTAGAAATGATCGAATCTCGGTTGGGGTCTTCAGGGGCTTCTAGTTCTTTACTGCTTCAATTTCGATGGGATCCACCTGAATACCTTCACTGTTTACTACATGTCCGAGAAAACGAACCTCTTGTAGCCAAAATTCACATTTAGAGAATTTCCTAAACAATTTCTCTTTTTCAAGCAACTCCAATATCAACTTCAGATGAACTTCATGCTCCTCTTTAGACTTCAAATAGATCATGATGTTGTCTATGAAGACGATGAAAAACTTGTCAAGATATGGCTTACATACGCGGTTTATAAGAACCATGAATACAGCAGGAGCATTAGTCAAACCGAAAGGCATGACCGTGAAATCAAAATGTCCGTACCTCGTCCTGAATGAAGTTTTAGGAATATCTTCTTCGCGTACTCTCAATTGATGATAACCAGATAGAATGTCTATTTTCGAAAAATATCGCGACCCTTGTAGTTGATTGAACAGGTCATCAATCCTGGGAATAGGGTAGCGGTTCTTGATTGTTAACTTGTTCAGTTCTTGATAATTTATACATATACAGAACGAACCATATTTCGTTTTAACAAACAACACAAGAGCTCCCCAGGGTGAAGAACTAGGTCGTATGAAACATCTATTTTGGAGCTCCTTAAGTTGGTTTGACAGCTCTTGTAATTGTGTAGGTGCCAATCGGTATGGTGATTTTGCAATAAGCATAGCTCCATGAATAAGATCTATGTGAAACTCTACTTCGCAAGATGGGGGTAAACCTGCTAGATCTTCTTGAAACACGTTGGGAAGTTACGTACAACAGGGATGCCTTCGAGTTTATACTTGTCCGCTTTCATGGTCTTCAGCTGTTTCAGGTTCCCTTTAGGACGCTCTCCATAAACTTCTAAAATATCTCCGTTAGATAATAGAATTTGGACTATCATCTCGTGGCAAACTATTTCTGCCTTAAGTCCTAACGACCATTCCATTCATATAGTTACGTCAAAATTACCGTGGCCGAAAGGGATCAAGTCTATGGTAAAAGTATGACCCTTTAGGTCAAGTCTACAACCACGAACCATTTTATTGCTTCTACCTTTAGACCGCTAGCTATTTTAATCTCATAACCGTGGCTTATAACACTAGGTTTCACGATAATCAAAGGTAAGAGTTCAGTCAAAATAAAACTAAAATCGGCATTAGAATCGAATAATACATAAGCAAAATGATCGTTCAAAGAAAAAGTACCAGTCACGACGTTCGGATCTTGCTGAGTTTCATTAGCAGTAATGACCAGAGCTGGTTCCCATTGTTTCCCTTGTTTATGGTTTTCCTCAATAGTCAACGCAGGGTCTGTTCAATACAGAACTCGTATCCTTTCTAGTGTAGTAGGGTACAGATGTACAATAATTGGTTTCCAAGATTCATTCCTACGTTGCGCTTGTTTCGTCTTGGAGGCATGGTTTTAAAATTGTCCACAATATTTAGTTGAGTAAGTAATTTGACCAAAGTATAGTTCGAGTATCGTGCATACATATAATGCAAAAATTTATTGAAATAACAATCGTGCAAACAAAGGTGCCACAAAAGTTTATATAGATAAATTAAAATGATAATCATTCTCACATAAATTGTTCTAGCTCCTCCATAATAGTTGTCGTCCAAAAAGATATGTCTGCCAAAAAGTTTGTATTTCGTAGTAACTTACAACAATGTTGGTTTCCCAACATAAATCATAGTAAAAAGGTTTTGACCAAAAATGTATTTCAAGTAACATAAAATATAGATTTTTTTATATTTTTTTTAAGTTGAAGTCGAAATAATGATTTTTGAAATTTGGAGTCACAATAAAATTTCCAAATATTTGAAGTAATAATAAACAAACATAATGAAACCGATACAAAGTAATTTATATTTTGATAATAAAAACATTTTTTTGTGGGTTGAATAATAATATTCAACAAAATTTTGAGGTTTACATGTACCTTATAATACATAAGTTTTGACACTAAAATGATGTAACCATTGATAAATAATGGTGCATCACGTTTTAAAAAGAAGTCTTCAAAAAGTATCTCACTTATACATGTTTTGTTACCAAAGGAATTCGACTCGTCCAAATAAGTACCATCTCCGAAACACAAACGCTAGGACGAAAATTGTTATCATGGTTACACAATTAACTAATATCAAGTATAAGGTTCTCGTTCTCATATCAATCCTTTTATCTCAAAAGGGGTCTTCTATGCGATGGTCATACAACCAAATGCCTAGAGTGGTAACACTCTAAGTCGAGTTGCTCCTAAGGCAACTAATGACGTAATCCGTCTTATCGAACGTCTTCAAAAATGAAATGTATAAGTAACAGGTTTCCACGATAACAATGATGTCAATCCACATAGTGGATGAGAAATAGTCGTTTGTAATACGCATGGTAGGGTCACATACCCTATTAAATGCCAGGATTAGCGCAGGGAAAAACGAGTTTTATGTCATATTAAGATCGAAATATGGTTAAGGTAAAAGTACGCTTAGAAACATAGCGTAATAATAATAACATAGAAATAATATGAGTGTATAAAGTATCCAAATCACATCATCCAAGCCTTGCCCATCCTCGAGCAAATTCTTCAAAGGTCTTAAGCCAGGAAGCAACTTGAAGCTTAATTTCACAACTCATCAAACAAGAACTGTCATGAACTTAAGTTAGAAGTTGGTAAAAGGCTTAATGTCTTTGAAAAATTAACTCAACTTTGGCGTCGCTCAGAAACAAAATCTTGAATCACTGAACATGGTGTTTGCGAACACGCAATCTTGCTCACATTCATAGTCAAAACGGTTAGCTTAATAATATGATGAAATAAGACGGAGACGTGATTGAAATATAGGTCGACATAGCTTTAATAGCGAAGAAAGAACGTCTCTACATGATGTGCATTCATAGTCCATCTGCTGTTTGCCTCGAGCTATGACTCAAAATCTATCGACGAGTCCTCCTCGAGGTTCTATGCAGGGTAAGGGTACGAAGAGTAGTTAAGTATACGTCGTCACTCACTTGCAAAATCATTAACGCGCAAAGATGATCTTTGGGACATATTGTAACCGTAAAGGCGTCAATAATATGGGCGTAATTATGGATAATGTCACAACTGTAATAACAGTAACCGACGTAAAAGCAAACTCAAAACATAAATAGATCAATCAAAATAAGCATGATGTACTAAATGCAAATAGTGGACATTTAAAAATATACGGTATGTACTGCACATAATTCCTAGTATGCTTTTAAGTGACTAAAGTAGAAAGTCGGTTTTTTAAACTTGTTTAAAAAAATGACTATACCCAGTTGCATGATACTCCCTAAATTAGAAATAGTTGATCAAGTTATGTCTAATTGAGGTCTAATGATGCAACCACTCGGACTAGTCGATTCATTTCATGTTTGGTGTTTTTAGAAAAAGAAAATCATTTTGGTAATAGTTCGGATTTTTATTTTGGAAAAACTAGCGTTCTCTATAACCTTAGGCTTTGATTACCAATCTATCACACCCCACCAAGGCAGAAACGCGAGGTGTAACATATTAATAAACATTACACAAGATGATAGATAAAACACCATACATGATTAAGATAAAAGTAGAAATATCTAAATTACAACAATACCAAATACAATTTTAAAGAGTACAAAAGTTAACATAAGTTGTTTTTCTTCTAAACATGGATATCCCAAAAGACAATAACTTGGAAGAAAGTAGACATCTTGAACATGTCCAAATGAAAATACACTAAGTTTCTACTTTAGGAATGTCACCTGAAAAGCATGATAAAAACAGTCAACTATTGAAATAGTTGGTGAGCTCACAGGATTATGTACACAAAATATAGTTTTAGAAAAGTGTAGATGTCCAATAATAGTTTGCCAACTCAATGGAAAATTACCAAAAACAAGTCAAGTATCCAAAACAACTCAAATTTTCAAGACAGTTCCTGTTATATAAAGTAACGTAACACTTTATAACAAATTTCAAAGACAGTCCCCGTTACCTAAAGTAACGTGACACAAAATCAAATCAACATACATGTATGCTATAGTGTTTATGCGAGGTACTACTTAAACGTATTCAGCCTAACCGTTCCAACATCCAATCAAGTTCTAGTTGTATAGTGTGACACAAACACTTAGTACTATGTACCCTTGTGCGGGGATTGAGGAGGTGCTAATCTCCTAATAGCACTATCCATAAGTACTAACGTCTCAATCCCGTTGAGTGGGAAAGTGAGTTAAAATTAGTGGCGGGTTCTAAGCATGAAACAACATACATTTCAAGTTCAAAGTTCAACGCATTTCCAAAGTTCAACAAGTTCAAATAAAATTCTACATGTTCAAAACAAATTCAAGTTCAAATATGCTCAAAAGTTTAAATACTTAAAAGTAAGAGCATAGAAATATGACACATCATGCTTTCCACCCCAAAACATTTAAAACATGTAAAAAGGGGGATGTGAGAAACTAACCTCAAAAGTTAGAACAATCGATGACTTCATAAAAAATCACACAAGTAGGCAAGCCCAATGAACGCGCACCCATTGGAGTCCAAAGCTTATCTGTTTTAGCTTTTTAGTGGCTTAAACCATCATTTGAGTATCTTATTTTAGGGCTGCAAAAGCTCTTTTGTCACTTAAAACATTAAAAACAGTAGTTTAAGCCCTTTTGCATTATCTGTTTCTAGCTTATCCTTTGGTAATATAACTTTATTTTTAATCATAAGTGCTTATTAGGGGTTAATCATAATCTGTTTTAGCTTTTTTGTGCTCATTATAGCTTATTTAACTTAGTAAAAGCTCCTAAAAGCCAAACATGTTCATTTAGTAACTCTAATTTTCATTTAGCATTATGTTACTCTTTTTAGCTTATTTCTGGCTTATTTGAGCTTTTCATAAAAAGTGACTTTTCAAAAAAGTCTTATTTTAGCTTATTGTCAAATGTTTAAAAAAGAAAAAAAATAAAAACCATTGGGCAGTATAGGGAAGTCCAGGGTCGAACCCTGGACCTCAACCTTAACCACCCAACGTTTTTAACCCCAACACTCACTACCATCTGCGCCCTTGGGACTTTACATTAAACTCTTGCATTGTTTAGTTTATAAAAGGTGTTGCTAGTTAAAGCTTTCAGCTTATATAAGCTTATTTACAGCTTATTAGGATAAGCTTTTCCAATAGTTTTATTTTTCTTAAGTGTAGATTACTTAAAAGTATTTTCTCTAAATTTTTCAGATTTTTATAAAATTGTTTAGTAGTTTTAATAATATTTTTAGATTAAAAGTGTTTTTAATTCATAATAAGTAAAGTAAAAGTCAAAAAAATATAATTCTTTTTTCAAAAAAATTCTTTTATCATTTAGGGCTTTTAAAAATTAATTTTGCTTTTCTAGGGGTAAAATTTGATGTTTTGGGTTTTTAGGTTGCGTTTCTAGAATCCCGTTAACGTTTTTTGTGTTTAATTCGTAATTGCTTTATTTGTTGCTTTCCTTTACGTTGTCTTTGCATTATCATTGTAGAAATTAGAAACCAAATCAAAAATCTTAATCCATTCAAAATCCCGATCACAAACGTCAACACGAAGTTCAATTCACGCCTCGCAGGAACAAAAACGACCCGGGAAACGACTAGAAGGGGTTACTTTCGAAGTCGATACTTCCAGAATTATATTTTATTTGTGAGTTGGCTTAATTGCTGATTCACCTATCTTATATATATATATATATATATATATATATATATATATACACTATTGACTCGATCAATTTTTGACGCCGCTGCCGGGGAGGCCGTGTTACGAAAGTAATATAATTATATAAATATATATATATATATATATTGACTAATGGCACGATCAATTTTTGGCGCCGCTGCCGGGGAGGCTGTGTTACGAATTTCAAGTTATCGTTTGAAGATTGTTTTTTGAAGATCCTTCCTCGGAAGTTATTCTTGTTTTTGTGAATATTTTCGTATATAAAAAAAAAAAATACAAAAATATTATAAAGTAATCAAAAATCCAAAAAAAAAACAACAAAAGAAACCGTGATGTCAATTGTTAAATCGGCTCACCTTTAGTTTAACAAACTATAAGAGAGGTATAAGGAGGGTTGATCCAACGAACTTCGACCCGAAAGGAAAAGGTTTTTAAAATGCTTCGCGCTTACCCGCTCCTCCGCTTCTTTGTGCGTTTTTCTAAAGAGCTATCGTGTGCAATTTGACTTCCGGTTACCAAAAATATTGTGTTTGTTTTTAATAAAAAAAAATCTCAAAAAAATTCTTCTTTATCTCCCAATGGTAAAATTCTTATGGAATCATCTGACCAATTCATCTGTTTCTTCTGTGGAAGTCTGAATGATGAATATGGATGTCCATGTTCTACTTGTAAGTTATGTGGGAACGACGCTCATTATGGTTACGATTGTCCATCACAAGTTCCGTTTGTTTACAATCAGGACCCGTGTTTCAATCAAAACCTTGATAATTTTCCACAAACTTCACCAAGTTTTCCACAACAATATCTTTGTTGTGAAGACTGCGGGGGTCCTCATGCGACTTTTGAGTGTCAACCGATGAATCAAAATTTCTATGAGCCCAATTTTTGCTATAATTCTAATTCTTAGGGTTTTGACCAATTCCAACCCCTGCAGTATCCCGTCATTCATCAACCTCGTCGGGAAATGAGTACGAAAATGTTGCTTGCTAAAGAGAAACTAATAAAAGCTATACGAACCTGTTTGAAAAATAATAATCAACCTCCTGAAGAAAAGAGTATTGCAGTATTGCTAGCTGAGGAGAGTATTCTTACAGTTATGCAAACTTTGGAAGAAAAGCAGATTGATACAGAAAGTATGCAAGAATTGCTGCTTCAATTCTCTAAAGATTTACCAACTCTTGGTAATACTTCGAATCAACTAAAGCATGAAGAGCAGGATAGTTCTCAATATTGGAAGCCTCCCATTTACTATTCTGACGATGATGACGATTTCTACAGAGATAGTATTGATGAAACTCCTCCATCATATTCAATCACACCCGACTTACCAATTACGGACTCTCTCGTAATGGAGGATGAGCATCTTGACACTATTCTAGAAATGGACTCGGACGAAGAAATTGAGTCCAGTGTTGAGAACCTTAATCTAACCCCAAGTGAATCCGAGGATTTATCCGATTACGTAAGCGAGTGTGATTTGCCTTTTTGTGATAATTCTCTCGATTTTAACAATGATTCTGAGATTTTCTCTAATCTTTTCTTCGATTCTAATGCTGATTATACCTCTAGTGATGACGAGTCATCTTCTGAGGAAGATGTTCCGGTAGAAAATTTTAAAATTTCTCGAACCCTCTTCTCGAATTTGATGAAGAAATCTTTTCTAGTGAGATTAATCCACTCTATAATAAGGTGTTAGAAGATCTCGATTCAATTCCACCGGGAAATGAAAATGATCACTTTAATGTTGAATCTGATTTAATAGAATCATTTCTTAATAAAGATACCATGATAACTTTCCTCAAGATTGATTTCCATCTTGAGGAGTTCGCCGGTGAGCTCGCTTTTATCAATCCAATTCCACCGGGAATTGCTGAAACCAACTTTGATCTGAAGGAAGCTATTCATCTTATTAAGAAGTTATTATATGATAACTCATTACCTCGCCCTCCGGAAGAGCTTAATTCTAAAAATGATTTTGAAAAGGAGAATAGTGGCAGTACCACTATTCATACAGATATTTCTCTTCCAGAGTATGAATCATTCGACGATGAGAGTGATTCTGCATTTGAGATTTTCAACGATGATCTTGCTCACATCATATCTCCATCCGAGTATGAATATGTCTACGCTGACGATGAGTTTGATTCGGGAGATTTAACTACAGATGTGGTGGAAGATATTTTGGGAGATTCAACAAGAAAACTTCAAATATCTCATCGGGGATTTAAAGCTCTCAAGATCAGTCATAATTTCTTTAATAAAAGCCCGATGATGATCTATGGAGGGGACATGCCAATCTTGTATGTTCTGTATCTCCATTTCTATCCTCTTTGACCAGCTCAAGTATGGGGGATCGAGTCAAGCTCGTGACTCGGTTAACAAAAATAAAGCGCTTCTTGGGAGGCAACCCGTGTTTCTGTCTTCTTTCTATTTGATCATAAGTGTAACTTGAGGGGGCTCGCCTCTTCCAATCTTTTGTTTTTGTTGTCTGTGATGATTGTCAGGATTACCCAGATTATGAAGACTCTCGTGCTCGTAGTTTTGTCCAACGTTCACTCGATCTTCATTACTTTGCATGCTTATTTTAGGAATCCTATATCCTTGATCTTATTGACTAACGTTTAATCTTTGGCATAATTAATAAACGGCTTTAGATTTACGTAAGATCCCCTTTTATATTAGGAATATGCATTGAAATTAGTATGAGGGGGTGGCGAACCCCACATTAAGGACAATGTATCGTTCTAGTATGAAGGAGGAACCTATCGATTTGATCTCACTTGCATTTGTCTATGTCTTTCACGTAACCCCGTTTTACCAAGAAAATACAAAAAATGTGATTTTAGGCCAAAATTTAAAAATTTTGCAAAAATAAAAATAAGTGTTTATCACAAATGTTGACTTTCCGCTGGTGAGAATAAAAATAATTTTTGACTTAACTGAGCATGTTGAGCTCTAGCTTACTCCCTTAACCTTTATAAATGTATAAGCTTTTGCTAGTCTTTTATACAAGAAGCTTTAAAATGCGAATTCTAGCTCAAAAGGCTAAGATTTTTCAAGTTTCATAAATGACTTTAAATATGCAAAGATTAATTTTATTTGGTTAAGCATTCGCGGATCTTTTTATTAAAGATTTTAAATTTGCGAAGAACAAGAAATGATAGAGTTAAATATAAGTTGGAATGATAAGCAAGGATTAGTTGGAAATCTTAAAAGCTCATAAGTGTAATTTTTGGCTTTTTCTCCCAGTAGCTTCTAAAATGACTAATAATACGTGCTTTTTTTGAAAGACAAGTTAGAGTTTTATCACTCTTAAAAGTCCGTTAAGATCAACATTTTTAGAGTAAAAAGCTTTATCGATGAATTGATAAAAAAGAGTTTTTGATCAAAAATATGTTTTAATTTTCTAAAAAGAAATTTTCCCTTTATGCGGCGTAAATATAAATGTTGTAAAAAAAATTAAAAAATAATTAAAAAATAATTAAAAAAATGATGTGAAAAATATAATAATGTTGCTAGTATATGTTGCTTAATAAATAAAGAGAAAATATTTTTTTCTAAAATTTAAACATTCTTTTGAACTTAAACTTGTTAATCCATACAAAATTTTGAAACCGGACGTTTGTTAATTCTGATTAATATTCTCTGTGAGGTGTCAAAAGCCTGGGCACTTGACCGATGAGGTCGGAATGTTCCGAGAAGAAAGTCACTCTAAAGGAATTAACTTACCTACAATGTCTTAATTTTGGAGGAATTAGCTTGCTTTGAGTTATAAACTTACTAAGTTTTATGGAAAATTTTAGTAAAGGGTTCAAAAGTCAGAGAGTCTCGACATATTATTCTCTGAGGGGTGTCAAAAGCCCGGTTACTTAGCCGACGAGGTTGGGATGTGCCGAGAAGAAATGTTGCTACATGGGACAATCTCACCTTCGAATTTATATCACTAAAAGTGGAACGTGAAACTTGGAAAGGTTATAACTATCTAAAAACGTAGGTTGGATATACACCTTAATATATAATATCTGTCGGGAGGAAAAGTTTTACACAAATTACAAACATGAGTAGCGTTAGCATCCCAACTTGTAATTAACAATGATTTCATTTTTACGCTTAGTTTGGGAATAGGTGAAAAATCAAGGACGATGAATTTATCCTTTTAGGGCACCTTAGGATTGAGGTGTTTCTTATTCAGTGACCCTAAAAGTTATGATCAATAATGAAAGTCAGGCATGTTGTATATAATGAAAAAAAATATATGTGTGCAAGAAAGAGAATGGTAAATAGGGAGTGTTTAAAAAACTAGTAATTTCTAAATCCCTTTAAATTTTACACTTTGCTACTTTTCAAGGTATTTAATCTAAGGGGGTTAAAATTTTTGATTTTCTAAACATGGATTTATTTCATTGCGTGATGACACAACAATAGTTTAGTATGAGGGGATTTGGTATGTGCTTAAATACACATACCTTTTTCTCAATTAAACGAGCTTAAATGACCAAAAACGGACTTAAAATACCAAATATATGCTTGTTTTGTTTTATTTACTGTGCAGGTAACAGATATCCACAAAAAGACAAAAATGAAGCCAAAACTGGACAAAACCAATCACGGGAATGAAAAGAGCATGAAAAGACGAAGCCGAAGGCGTATTCATCTTAATGGGCCAACCCATACCCAATTTAATGGGCCGAGTCAACCCATTAACCATCTATACGTAAAACCTTATAAGCCTAAATCTAAATCCATAAATCCGGCCCAAACCAAATGAGCCCAATAGCCTTAACAATAATCCTGTTAAAACAAACACATCACTAGTCCTAAAAACGTATCACCGTTAGTCATTGGGGACTTTTACCGTTAGTCCAAACCTTTACCCCGTTAGTCCCTAAAACCTAACACCCGTTACCCTTTTATTTCAAAATTTGAAATATAATAAATTAACCCCGAAAATGGCGGGAAGGCCCAAAACGAGCCACAACCCACTCCTCCATTGATGTAAACACATTCAACAGACTCCTACACCCTCCTGACACACGCCAGTGCCACATGGGCACATTCAAGGCATCCTATTGGACAAGTAAACGCGTAAACAGCAAGGGACAAAGTCAAATGGCGTTTTAATGGTGATTGACAACACTTATTGCTTTCCATAAGCAATTTTGGGAAGAATTAAAGACTTTGGCTGTCTTTCCTCATAAAGAAGCACAACACACCTTATAAATAGAAGAAAAATTCGAGCAAGAAAGATATCTTGGAACTTTTTCTTCCAGCTTATTTTACTTTACTGCTTATGTC